>CM053031.1:43635673-43668173 GCA_028564925.1 Lithobates sylvaticus
AAAAAATAAACATGTCTCAGTAGTTTTTGCATTAAAAAATAACAAATGCGCAGTGGTTTTGCGCAGAGCAGCCCCGATCCTCCTCTTCTCCAGTTCCCCGTTGGCGCTCCTGCCAAGTGCCCCCAGAACAAGCAGCTTGGGGGCACAAAAGCAGACTCTCTAACAAGTTGCTCCTCTGCGCGTTTATATAGTTACATAGTTAGCTCGGCTGAAAAAAGACACAAGTCCATCCAGTTCAACCATAAAAAAACAAAACAAATAATGAATAAAAATAAAAAATATCGTACAATCCAATTAGGGCTGCAACTAACGATATTTTCATAATCGATTAGTTGGTCGATTATTGTTTTGAATAATCGATTAATCGGTTAATAACCTTAAAAAATAGTGTGGTGTATAAATATGTATACTGAATCGACTCAGGGCGATTATTACTACTACCCTCAACACTGCCCCTGAAATAAGAATTATCATCACTACTGCCCCCAACACTGCCCCTGAAAAAAGGTTAAAAAAAGGCAATTTATTCTTAAATATCTCTATGCAGTGATAAATATAAATAACCAACTATATAGTTAGGGAGCAAAATATTTAATCCACTCTGAGAATAACAGACAATACATGCTTTTCTGCAGCTTCTCCATTGAAGTATATTGAACAAAAAAGCACTGTTTTGCGAAAAAAAAAAAGTCCCTGACCCTTTTCCAAACGGCAGCGGCTGAAAAAAGCATAGATGTGAATGTGTCCCATAGGAAACCATGTAAATGAACTGTAGTGCGTTTCTGCAAAAGCACCAAAAAACACATAGATGTGAACCAGGCCTGAGACATTTAGTAACATAATGGGGGTTAAAAAAACAAAAATGAATCCCTTTTTATAATACAAAAAAAATAAAATAAAATAAAATAAAATAAAAAAGCAGATAATCACTACTGTAGGGGTTAATTTTTTTTACTGTAGAACTGTGAAAGTAATATTTACAGTAGCATTTATTTGCTCTTTTTGTACTATAATGGGCTCATTTTTTTTTTTTAACCCCATTATGTTATTGACCGATTAATCGATTATGAAAATAGTAATCGATTGATTTCATATTTGATTAGTTGTCAATTAATCGATTAGTTGTTTCAGCCCTAAATCCAATATACCCAATTCTATACCCACAGTTGATCCAGAGGAAGGCAAAAAAAAACCCAGCAGAGCATGCTCCAATCTGCTACAGCATGGGGAAAAAAATGTCTTCCTGATCCCCCGAGAGGCAATCGGATTTTCCCTGGATCAACTTTACCTATAAATGTCAGTACCCAGTTATATTATGTACATTTAGGAAAGTATCCAGGCCTTTCTTAAAGCAATCTACTGAGTTAGCCAGAACCACCTCTGGAGGGAGTTTATTCCACATTTTCACAGCTCTTACTGTGAAGAAACCTTTCCGTATTTGTAGATGAAATCTCTTTTCCTCTAGACGTAAAGAGTGCCCCCTTGTCCTCTGTGTTGACCTTTGAAGTGAATAACTCAACACCAAGTTCACTATATGGACCCCTTATATATTTGAACATGTTGATCATATCCCCCACCCCCCCCCCCCCCTCCTTATTCTCCTCTTCTCAAGAGTGAATAAATTCAGTTCTAATCTAATCTATTTGCACACAGCTGCAGCTCGGCCCCACCTCCTCATTGGATCACTGGCTGTGATTGACAGCAGCGAGAGCCAATAGTTCCTACTGCTGTCTCTGCCAACGAGGAGGGAGAGCATCCACATTTTGATATATTTAGAAAACTTTCCAAAAGCCAGTCCACTGCTTGCATTAGGTTGCCACCCGCCCAGATTGTACCCGGACAGTCTGGGTTTTGAATCATGTGTCTGGGTTTTTAGACGGCCTGAAACCTGGACACAATATACAGAATGGACTGTGGCTCCCCAAGTAACCAAGTACCACAACCTCTGAGTGCAAAGGTGTGCGCTGTACGCGGACCCCATTCCCTTACACAAATAGGAGAGGGGTCTCTGTCTACCCACCCAGGTGCTAAAAATCTGCAAGGCAAAGACATAATGAGCTAGTATGTAGCGCATACTAGCTCATTATGAAATACTCACACAGTCGGAAATTCCGACCACAAATTCCGTCTGATTTTTTCCGACGGGTTTTGTCCGACACTGGTGTTGCATACACATGGTCGTACAAAGTTGTCGGAAAATCCAATCATTCTGAATGTGGTGACATTCATTGCGTACAACGGAACTACATAGAGGCTAGTAGCCAATAGCTTTGGTCTCGTAATTTGATCTGAGCATGCGTGGCACTTTGTCCGTCGGAATTCTCTACACACGATCGTAAAAAGTCAGATCGGATTTTGTTGTCGGAAAATTTGAGCGCAGGCTCTCAAATTTTTTCCGTCGGAAATTCTGATGGAAAAAGTCCGATGGAGCCCACACACGGGCGGATTTTCCGACAACATTGTCCGATGAGACATTTTCCGTCTGTGTGTACGGGGGCTTAGAATGAGGCCTCAACAGCTGATCCCAGTCCACACTGAGGGAGCTGACATGTTCCCTCAGCGTTTCTTCTGTGTATCGCGGCTCCGGCGCTGTGAGTGACCGAAGCCGCGATTGCGTCACTCACGCTCATGCGCGCGGGAGTCTTCTTCCCAGGCAAGCCGGACCTTTAGCCGGGCCTTTACAGCGCATGTGGCGCTGCCGTCAGCGGCTGCATGCAAAGTGAATATCTCCTAAACCGTACAGGTTTAGGAGATATTAATTTTACTTACAGGTAAGCCTTATTATAGGCTAACCTGTAGGTAAAAGTTAAAAAGAAAGGGTATACAACTGCTTTTAAGGTGAAAAACCTTGAGGCTTCACAACCACTTAAAGCAGAGCTGACTGGTGGCTATGGGAGACGGCATTGTATTTGCCCTTTTAGGCTACATTCACACCGGCAATTGGTAATCTTCTGATTTCTTGCTGCAGCTGTGAATAGTTCTGTGCGGCCACTGGCCCCATTCACTGTAATGACAGGTTGTCGGCTGTCGGCGGCTTTTTATTTTTTATGGTAATGTGCTAGAGATGGAAGACGCTTCAGGGTGATTAATGCCTAAGAAAAACAAACCTCAACCCCAAACAGTTTGCTGCTATTAATTTGTCAATTGCGTTTCTGTAATGATTTTTTTATATAGCTTGGTTGTTGGTGGTTTCATCAATGGCGTTATTCTGAGCCGGTGAGATTGCCAGCTTCAGCAGATCTTGCCCGTGATTGTCACACAAATGGAATGAAAGTGCTTTGTTGTGGCTACAAATCTCTTCTACAAAACTGACCTCAGGGCCCGTTCACACCATAGAAACATCTGTGTTCCAGATGCTTTTCTGCATGCGCGTTTTTGATGCGTTTTGATGCTTTCCAGTGCATTTTTGATGCAGTTCGGTGCATTTTTTCCCCCCTCCTTTTTTCTTAACCTTAAGACCCCTTTCATACCAAGGGCGTTTTGCAGGCGCTATAGTGTTAGAAATAGCGCCTGCAATCTGCCCTAAAACTGCTGCACCATTGTCTCCAGTGTGAAAGCTGGAGGGCTTTCACACTGGAGCGGTGCGCTGGCAGGATGTCAGGAAAAGTCCCGCCAGCAGCTTCTTTGGAGCGGTGAAGGAGCGGTATGTTTACCGCGGCTCCCCATTGAAATTAATGGGGCAGCGCTGTAATACCGCCGGCAAAACGCCGCTATTGCGGTGTATTGCTGGGGGTTTTAACGCTTTCTTAGCCGCTAGCGAAATGCGTTGCAAATACGACGGTTAATCGCCGCAAAGAATAGCAGCGTTTTACCACTAGGACATTTGTGTTCCAGTGCACTTTTGGTGTGTTCCAGTTTATTTAAAAAAAAAAAAAAAAAAAAAAAAGTAGGACATGCTGCATTTTTCTCCGCACTGGAACACTTCCAGTGCGGGGAAAAATGCAGCATGTCCTACTTTTTTTTTTTTTTATTTTTTTTTTTTCTGGAACTGGAACGCACTGGTATGAACTATACCATTGAAAACCTACTTTCCATGCATTTTTGATGCAGAAAAAAGGCACTGGACTGCATGTGGTGTGAACTGGCCCTCAGTACAATTCAGGAATAATTTTGAACATTTTGTTACATTTTTTTAGGGTCGGTTCACACTAGGACGACTTGTCAGGCGACTTAGCCGCCTGACAAGTCACGCCCCGTTCTGTACAATGGAACCGTTCTAATCGGAGTGACACAAGTCACTCCTACTTAGAAAAAGGTTCCTGTAGGACTTTGGGGGCGACTTGAGGCGAATTGCATTGACTTCTATACAGAAGTCGTTTTGCAAGTCGCCGTGGCTGTCGTGTCCAGATCGCTTGAGGCAGTCGCGCTGTAAGTCGTGCTGCCTCTGTGTGAACCAGCACTTAATGTGATTGTTGAGACTTGCAAATCCTCTGACCACCTACCAAGCACCCTATTGACCACGGAAGTCACCCAGCTTATTAAACGATCAATAGAGAGGGTCAGAGGGTTGGAAGGGGCAGAGCCAGGCTTGACTTTCCAGAAAATGCTGCAAAATATTTGTAAAATCAGCTGATGAACTCCTGGATAAACTGACCGTTTTAACGTATGATTTAACCTCTGTTCATGTACTTTCTCATATGCTTTGTGCGGACTGATTTTGACATGTTCTATTTAAAAGGATAGTTCACCTTTACAAAAAACTACCTATGCAGATCAGGGATGTTTGCAGATTAAACAAACTGTGCAGCTCTGACTAAAGATGAATAATTCCCTTTGATATAGGTGTCGGCCATTTACATACCTTATGAAGCCTGACTGGAATACTCCCAGGACGTTGCTAAGTGAGGCCTAGTCATCCCTGCTCACCTTCACCATCACAGGAGTGAGCTCTTTCTCAGATTTTAAACCCCATCACATTCTCTCTCTCTCTCTCTCTCTCCTCTCTCTCTCCCCTCTCTCTCTCTCTCTCTTCTCCTCTCTCTCTCTCTCTCCTCTCCTCTCTCTCTCTCTCTCTCTCTCATCTCTCTCTCTCTCTCCCCTCTCTCTCTCTCTCTCTCTCTCTCTCTCTCTCCCCTCTCTCTCTCTCTCTCTCTCTCTCTCTCTCTCTCTCCCCTGATGCAGTAGTGTTGAGCTCAGCATTTAAGAGTGCACTCCTGTCATGGTGGAGGATGATTAGGCCTCACTTTGCAATGTCCTGGAAGTACTTGGCAACGTCCTGGGAGTATTCCAGTCGGGCTTCATAAGGTATGTAAATAGCGTACACCTATAGCAAAGGGAATTATTCATATTTAGTCAGAGTTGCAGTTTGTTTAATTCCCTTTGCTATAGGTGTCGGCCATTTACATACCTTTTATCAAGCCTGACTGGAATACTCCCAGGACATTGCCAAGTGAGGCCTAGTCATCCTCCACCATCACAGGAGCGAGAGAGGGGCAGAGGGAGAGGGAGAATGTGAGGGGTTTAAATCAGAAGGAGCTCATTCCTGTGATGGTGAAGATGAGCAGTGATGACTAGGCCTCACTTAGCAACGTCCTGGGAGTATTCCAGTCGGGCTTCATAAGGTATGTAAATGGCCTACACCTATAGCAAAGGGAATTATTCAACTTTAGTTGCACAGTTTGTTTTTATCTACAGATGCCCCTTATCTGCATAGGCAGATTTGTGGTAAATGTTAACTGTCCCTTTAAGCTGTAATGATTGATATTTTGGAGGGGACCAAAACATCTTATGATCAATGGCAGATCCTCGGACTCTAGGACTCGTGTTGTTCTAGACTCAATGAGATTGTGATTGTGGAATGATCACCTTGGATCATCAAGGCCAGAAGGACACAACCTGTATGTTGACCAGTTTTCATTATACTGCTGCAACATTCTGAAAATGCCACACAAAGACACTAAATACATTTAGCAATGTGGGTTTCTTTTACTTACCTCTTTCTAAAGTTGGAACCCAAATTTGAAAGCATGAACGTTTGCTGTTAAAACTGAACTTTACCCTCTTAATCAGCATTGATTATTGTTAAACGTTATGCTGGTAGCGTTCGTAAATAGGAAAATGAAAGGGTATAAGTATCCGAACTACGGTGTAGACCATGGGTCTTCAAACTACGGCCCTCCAGTTGTTCAGGAACTACATTTCCCATCATGCCTAGTCATGTCTGTGAATGTCAGAGTTTTACAATGCCTCATGGGATTTGTAGTTCTGCAACAGCTGGAGGGCCGTAGTTTGAGGATCCCTGGTGTAGACTAATGATGGTTCATAACTACGGTAACTTAAAACAATGAGCTGCTGCTAACGTGCAAGGTTAAAAAAAAAAAAACCCTAATGGTGATACAAAATTTATTATACTCGGCGCTGCTCAAAAGTATACAGATAAATCTATACAATAATAAATGAAAGTGATGTGTACTATTTTGGTACTCCTATGTTATTTAAACATAAATAACAGGAGTACCAAAATGGTGACCGCAATACAGAGTATATTGAACAATGGAGTACCAATATGGCGGCTGACAACTTCCTGCTTAAACAGGAAAATTAGTTAAAATAAATAAGGAGTACCAATATGGCAGCCGATATACTCCTGGCGAAAGCAGGAAGTATAATTACATACATCATAGTTAGAGGAGTAGGAGGTTTGGGTGTAGTGGGACTTAATACATAAAAGGCAGCCAGTCATGAGCATCCCTAGCTTCTGAAGATGCCCAGTGGGAGGGGCAATAAGTGTCAAGCAGGGACCTGATGCACAAGGTTCAGTGACGGCTGGCAGCACGCCAAGGCGGCAATTTTAAATATATATATATATATTTTTTTCTTTGTAAGTGCATTTCTTTGTGATTTTACCAATAAATCTTACGCAATATTTCGCTATGTTCACCTCTCTTCATTGGTACATATATTGTGTATATGTATGTATACACACACACTTGCAATGGAGATCTGGCTATAGATGTGGATTAAAGATCTTGGAGTTCTTTTTTTAAATAGGAAAATATATCATATTTTTATTTAACCATTATTTAATTTTTTTACATTTCAGTTACATCCAGGTTTCCGGCTTAGGCCGGGGGCCTCCAAATTTGTAAACAAAGGACCAGTTTACTATCCCTCAGATTTTAGAGGGGCCAGACTGTGGCCAGTGGGAGCATCAGTAACCATGCCCATGCGAATGGCAACCCATTATTGGTGTCAGTCAGAGAAATGATGCCCCATCATTGGTGTCAGTGGGAGGAATAAGGGTCCCATGGTTGGTGTGAGCAATATGGTACCAACGGTGTCAGTGGGAGGAATAGGGTCCCATTGTTGGTGTCGGTGGGTGGGAATAGGGTCCCAAGGGCTGGATAAAGGCAAGAAAGGGACCTCATCTGGCCCCCGGGCCACAGTTTGGAGACCACTGGCCTAGGCAAATTATGTCATACATCCCAAGAGTCTTCAGGAGGGGAGGAGGGGTTTTCTCAACTAAGCACACCCTCCTGTCTGCATGCCTGCGCTAAGGGCAGATGGATTACAGGAAGTAAATGCTACATGAATCATCTGCCCTTGTGGTCCTCAGAAACAGTGTAGTTCCACTTTCAGTTCTTTCAGTACAAGACGCAACACAGTTTATTTTTGTAGCACCTTCATTTGGATGTTTTGCAACTTTGTTTTATTTTAAATCTGAGCTCTAATCTGTCTCTTTTTTTTTATATTTAAGGGTTACTATAGTACAGCTGCTAAAGGGTTGGTCTGCATGATGGATATGTGTGTTTTTCGCACAGTTACTTTACAGTGCTTTCACTATATATATATATATATATATATATATATATATATATATATATATATATATATATATATATATATATATATATATATTTTTTTTTTATTTTTTTTTACAAATGTATTCATCAGTTTAGGCCAATATGTATGTATTCTACATATCTGACTATAAGTCACACTTTTTGGCAACCAGTGACACCAATACAGTGATCAGTGCTAAAAAAATGCACTGATTACTGTATAAATGACACTGGCAGGGAAGGGGTTAACTACAGGGAGCAATCAAAGGGTTAACTGTGTTCCCTCGGTGTGTTTCTAACTGTGTAGGGGAAGTGCTGACAGGAACAACAAAGATCAATGTTCCTGATCACTAGGAACAGCAGATCTCCATGTTGTCCCCTGTCAGAACGGGGATTGGCCTTGTTTGCATAGGCAGATTCTCGTTCTGCCTCTCTGTACTGCGATCGCAGGTGGCCGGTGGACATCGGGCCCTTCTTCGTGCAGCGGGCACGCGCACCCACACTATCTATTGCATGAAACGTCGTACAGGTACGTCGTTTCGCACAGTAGAGCCGCCCTGCCATAGTATATATGCTGTGGGCAGTCTTTAAGTGGTTAAACTTCTCCAACTTTATCCCTGACCCGTCTGGTGTGTTCCTTGGTCTTCATGATGCTGTTTGTTCACTAAGGTTCTCTAACAAACCTCTGAGGGCTTCACTGAACAGCTGTATTTATACTGAGATTAAATTACACACAGGTGAACTTGGTTTACTAATTAGGTGAAGGCAATTGGTTCCACTAGATTTTAGTTCAGGGGTATCAGAGTAAAGGGGGCTGAATACAAATTGCACGCCACACTTTTCACATATTTATTTGTAAAAAATGTGGAAAAACCCATTCATCATTTTTCCTTCCACTTCACAATTATGTGCCACTTTGTGTTGGTCTATTACATAAAATACATTTCTGTTTTTGGTTGTAAAACGACAACATTTTTTGAAAATTTCAAGGGGTTTGAATACTTTTTCAAGGCACTGTATATGAATTAACCACTTCAGCCCCGGACCAATTGGCAGCCAAAGGACCAGGCCCCTTTTTGCGATTTTGGCACTGCGTCGCTTTAACTGACAATTGCGCGGTCGTGCGTCGTGGCTCCCAAACAAAATTGGCGTCCTTTTTTTCCAACAAATAGAGCTTTCTTTTTGGTGGTATTTGATCGCCCCTGCGGTTTTTATTTTTTGCGCTATAAGCAAAAATAGAGCGACAATTTTGAAAAAAATGCAATATTTTTTACTTTTGCTATAATAAATATCCCAAAAAATATATAAAAAAACAATTTTTTTTTTCCTCAGTTTAGGCCGATACGTATTCTTCTACATATTTTTGGTAAAAAAAAATCGCAATTAGCGATTATTGATTGGTTTGCGCAAAGTTATAGCGTTTACAAAATAGGGGATAGTTTTATAGCATTTTTATTAATTTTTTTTTTTTACTAGTAATGGCGGCGATCAGCGATTTTTATTGTGTCTGCGACATTATGGCGGACACATCGGACATTTTTGACACATTTTTGGGACATTTGTCATTTATACAGAAATCAGTGCTATTTAAATAGCACTGATTCCTATGTAAATGACAGTGGTAGTGAAGGGGTTAACCACTAGGGGGGCGGGGAGGAGTCAGTGTGACGTGTGTGTGTTTTTTTTACAGTAGGGGGCGTGGCTGTACGTCTGACGTCATTGATCGGCTTTCCCGATGACAGGGAACCGCCGATCAATGACAGGCAGAGTAGGAAGCGCGGGGAGAGGTTTGTTTACACAAACCTCTCCCGTTTCTTCAGCTCCGTAACCCGATCGCGGGACACCAGCGGCGATCGGGTCCGCTGGTCCGCGGCCGGGGTCACGGAGCTCCCGACAGGGTCACGAGCGCGCCGATGGCGGCGAGCGCGCGACCCACAGGCAGGCACATGCACGATCACGTACAGGTACGTGATTTTGCATGCCCGTGCCATTTTGCCGACGTATATCGTCGTTAGGCGGTCGGGAAGCGGTTAAGCATGTGACTACATTGTTTTTCTCCTCTACTACATCCCAGCTTGTCAGGGTAGAGGCATGGGACATTTCTGTTAGTCTTCCCTCTTTGTGACACACACACACACACACACACACACACACACACACACACTGTACAGTATCTCACAAAGTACACCCCTCACATTTAAATATTTTATTATATTTTTCCATGTGACAACACTGAAGAAATTACACTTTTCTAGAATGTAAAGTAGTGAGTATACAGCTTGTATAACTCTCCTCCACCTTCCATTTGAGGATGCTGAATAGGGTTTAGGTCTGGAGACATGCTTGGCCAGTCCCTCAGCTTCTTTAGCAGGGCAGTGGTCATCTTGGAGGTGTGTTTGGGGTCGTTATGTTGGAATACTGCCCTGCGGCCCAGTCTCTGAAGGGAGGGGATCATGCTCTGCTTCAGAATGTCACAGTACATGTTGGCATTCATGGTTCCCTCAATGAACTGTAGCTCCCCAGTGCCGGCAGCATTCATGCAGCCCCCAGACCATGACACTCCCACCACCATGCTTGACTATAGGCAAGACACACTTGTCTTTGTACTCCTCACCTGGTTGCCGCCACACACACTTGACACCATCTGAACCAAATAAGTTTATCTTGGTCTCATCTGACCACAGGACATGGTTCCAGTAATCCTTGTCCTTAGTCTGCTTGTCTTCAGCAAACTGTTTGTGGGCTTTCTTGTGCATCTTTAGAAGAGGCTTCCTTCTGGGACGACAGCCATGCAGACCAATTTAATGCAGTGTGCAGCATATGGTCTGAGCACTGACAGGCTGACCCCCCCCCCCCCCTTCAACCTCTGCAGCAATGCTGGCAGCACTCATACGTCTATTTCCCCAAGACAACCTCTGGATATGACACTGAGCATGTGCACTCAACTTCTTTGGTCGACCATGGCGAGGCCTGTTCTGAGTGGAACCTGTCCTGTTAAACTGCTGTATGGTCTTGGCCACCATCCTGCAGCTCAGTTTCAGGGTCGTGGCAATCTTCTTATAGCCTAGGGCCATATTTATGTAGAGCAACAATTTTTTTATTTTATTTTTTTTTTTTTCAGATCCTCCGAAAGTTCTTTGCCATGAGGTGCCATGTTGAACTTCCAGTGACCAGCATGAGAGAGTGCGATAACACCAAATTTAACACACCTGCTTCCCCATTCACACCTGAGACCTTGTAACACTAGAGAAAATGGCTAATTGGGCCCAATTTGGACATTTTTCACTTAGGGGTGTACTAACTTTTGTTGCCAGCAGATTAGACATTAATGGCTGTGTGTTGAGTTATTTTGAGGGGACAGCAAATTTACACTGTTATACAAGCTGTACAACTCACTACTTTACATTGTAGCAAAGTGTAATTTCTTCAATGTTCTCACATGAAAAGATATATTAAACATGTTCGAAAATTGAGGGTGTACTCACTTTTTTTTTTTTTTTTGTTTACAAACTCTTTTTATTTGGTACAAAGAAAGGGTACAAAAAGCTTTTGTCATATGCTGTAAAAAGTACAATAAAGGTAATCTATACATCGAGATTAACAAAATATAATGTGTGGTACTCACTTTTGTGAGATGCTGTAAATGCTTGTTCTAGGTTAGTGACTCCTCAAATGAGGGAAAAAAAAAAAAAAAAAGATCTAGTAGATAAATATGT
Source organism: Lithobates sylvaticus (assembly GCA_028564925.1). Classification (NCBI taxonomy): domain Eukaryota; kingdom Metazoa; phylum Chordata; class Amphibia; order Anura; family Ranidae; genus Lithobates; species Lithobates sylvaticus. The sequence goes on from CM053031.1 coordinate 43,647,171, forward strand.
AGGCAGCCTTGATGACTGTTTCCTGGCTCTTTCTGTTTTCCATGCTTTTTGAGCCATGCAGCAAGTGAAATCCTTCAGGCCCTCAAGTTTATCTCATGTTATTCCATGGGATCAACATTAAAGCCTGAAACTTTGTGGGTTTTTTTTTTTTTTTTTTTTTTTTTTTAGAATGGAAGGTCATCAATTGAATTGGAACCCTGTGTTTCTTACCCTGAGCGCCATATTTCAGGGCTAAGTGACAGTGTCTCTGTAATGCCAGCCACTCTCCCAACCCACTTCTATTCCCACACTAATCCTTCCCTTCCCCGCTATATCTTTTGTTTGAAACCAAAAAAAATATAAGATTTAAAATGAATTTATTGATGTTGTGTTAAGACAGCCAACACTTTTCAGGGTCAAAGGAACTCCCCCTTCATCAGAGCTGCAGTTACAATTGAGAACCTTGAGTAAACCCAAAGTGAGGCTTTCCTGATTGATGCTGTGCAGGGAAGCTGATTACTGGATTAGGATTCCTGGCCAGCAGTATCTGCATCAGTCCACTCAATGCTCTCATCTGTAACTGAAGCACTGATAAAGGGGGAGGGCCTTTGACCCCAGAGACATGTTGACTGTCTTTTAAACAACGTCGATAAATTAATTTGGACTCTTACGTTTGCTCTAGCGCTCCTTCCGTATATGCACTTCTTTTCTTGGTAACCCACAGTAGGGTAGCCTTGCCTGTTGTGAGCAGTCTAACCTGAGCCCGTGAGTTCTTCACATGTTTTTTTGCCCTCTTTCGCTACCTTTTTTAAACTCGTATGAAAGTTCCAGCGCCTCATGAATGCCCCTTCTCTATTTTATTTTATTTAATTTTTTTTTGATTTGTTTTTTCCTATTGACATCTTTTGTTGAAGCCGGCAACAGGTTTTAGGGACCATGTAACCTCTTCCCTTGATGCAGTACTTGGTGCTAGTGGCCACTCACTATACTACCACTGAGTAGGGTTAGTATTGGGAGAGGGGCTTTACACACACATTGTCACTTTACCCTGAATTGGTAAAGTGCCAGTGTCTCCTAACAGTTGCAATGCTTGGTTGGGTTTAAATTGGTTCCAAAGCCTAAACATTTTTTTTACCTTAATGCATTCCCTACATTAAGGTAAAACATGTTTAAGTACCAGTATTGTTTCCTCGCACCCCCTTATGCTTACCTGAGCCCTCACTCGATCCAGCGATGTGCCCATTTGTGCCTTGTCTTCTCCCTGCTCTCACAGGCTTTAAGCCAGTGGCCAATGTCCATGGACGCAGACCACACCGAGCCCGCACATGTGCCTACATAGCAAGCAGCTTGCTATGGGGGTAGTCAGAAGAGAGGAGGGGGCCAACAGCACTGGCAGGGGACCCAAGAAGAGGTTCAGGGCCACTCTGTGCAGTGCCATATATAAGACTTTACAATCACTTTAATGTTAGATTTAGGAGTTTCTATAGCCAGTGAAAGAGGCCTAGACTTTACCCAAATCATCTAGCAAGTTCTGTCATCTATAGTACAACTTACCTGCCGGGGGGGGGGGGGGTGCACATTCTGGCCCTCTACCCTCTATTTAATAAGAAAAGGGAAGGCTTGGACCACTCACACACATATTCCAGCAAGGTCAATGAGACTGAAATCAAGAGTGCCTCTTTCTTTCAATGTGCCCTTTATCACCCCTGGGATATCCCTAAATTGCCTAAATATTAACTTGGCTTTACATGGGCCTGTCTATTTGTGGCCACTATAGCAGGGAAATTGTATGAATAAGGTAAGAGGATACCGTAATTGCAAATTACCAGAATTGAAGTAGAAAGTAAATTGGGGAAGTACTGGAAGGACATTTTGGAAAATATCTTTGAATAATCTTTCCCTTTTGAAAGGTCAGTCCACACAGAAGTGAGATTTTAGCTGTAGCTTGGTAGACTTGATCTGCGCCTGGCATCTTATACCACACCAGCGAGATCTACCTCCCATAATTTCCTATCTCTTCATGTCCACATGGGAACTTTTTGGGTGTTCTGCTCACCCTTTACGTTTTCCAGCATCCTCTTATTTTCTTCATAATAGAAATACATTCAAAAAGTTAGTGGGAACATCTCATAATGGCCATAATAGATGTGGAGACCCAGGAACTTGGTGTAGAGATCTCCTAATACAGTTCCCAAGAAATACAGTATAAGCAGGCCCAGGCCAAGGGGTAGGCAGAAAATGTGGCTGCATGGGTACATCAGCAAGATAGGTTGCAGGTTCTGTCCTTTTTTTGCTGAAGTAGTTCACAACCCATGGTGGGGTCACACATTGACCTTTTTGCCTTGGGGGTTAAAGAACCTTGTCCTGGCACTGGATATAAGAACTGGTGGTTTAACTTCTCACCTAGGGTTCCTCCAGAGGTTGCCAGGGTTTTTTTGAGCTGTGGCTGCTGATTGCCCTTTCACCTGATGGTGTCTGCCTAATTTTGGGACCACCTAGCAGAGCCAGTAGCATGACGCCAATGCGCTCTTTAGCTGTCTAAGGGTGGCATTCTGATAACCACTGTAAAGGCGATATTCTTCTCACTGACCATCAATGTAAGGGACACTATTCCCTCTGACCCCCAAATATTTAATTCCTCCCAAGACATGAAAGTTTAATCAAGTGTTCCTCTGGGATAAAAAAAAAAAAAGGTTGAGAGAGGTTGTTCTAGCTTCTACCAGTGACTGAAATATTGGTTTTCTGCACGAATGACTATTTAAATAGTGGGCTCAGAATGGTTGTCTCCAGTATCTAGGTGTGGAGTACCTTTTTTGTGCTGATCATTTCCTGCATGACTTTAGCTGCTCATATCCATATTTTGGAGTGCAAAGGGCTTTGCTGTTGTCAGCATTTCTCCTGTAGATGCTTTGTCTATGTGAGCGATGTGGCCTGGTCAGATTAGTGTCACACAATGGGAACATTCTGGTACTTGGAGCTCCACACAACTCATTTTTGTTCTGTTCTGTTGATTTGATACTTTTTTATTTTATTTTTTTTTTATCATTTGCAGCAAGGGAAGCCCTACGTCTTCGATAAAGTATTGCCTCCAAATACCAGCCAAGAGCAAGTTTACAATGCCTGTGCTAGACAGATTGTCAAAGGTAAGTGGAGACATTGTGGAGTTCTGTGAAAAGCCATATAGATATATCATGTGTCTGCACACAGTAGTGCTAGTTTGTTCTATAATGTCTATGAAAGGACCACTATAAGGTTGATTTATAAAGAATATGAATAACCAGTTGCCCTTCGTTATGTGTGAATGGGGCAGAAAAAAAGCCCAAAAAATTTTAATGGGCTATTTCCTGTGCTGTTCAAATGTAAATAATTGATTTATAATGGGAAAATACAATGTTTGGCCTCTAGATGGGGCAAAGTATCATTTGAATTTCCAAGATATCCATATAGTGGCAAATGCTGTATTTTCTATTTAAAATTATTTCTGTTTGGACAGCACAGGATATAGCCTAATCCACTCAATTTTTAAAATCCAATTAGGCAGGCATTGCATAGTTGTTGGTCGATCTAAAGGTGATTGTACAATAATATTGTAGTGTTTGTGTTAAGCTATACGGACACCTTGTACTTTGTACAAGGACTGTGCAGTCATATTGTAATCAAGCTTAGCTATACCAAAACGATGTAATATGAATCCCGACCTAATCTATCTACTCAATTGGTTTCCAATAAGGCAGGCTCTTGCACTACATAGTTATTTGTACAAGCTCCTTCAGATCTAGCATCAGATTGTAACGTGGGTGTGTGGTGAGCTTAATGCAAGTTGGCACCAAGCTGCCAGCATGGGGAATTGGTTGGTTAGTAGGTCTCCAGATCTTCAGCACTTTGCTTAGATACATGACCCATTCAGCAGAAACCTTTACATGGGTAAATATTTTTCCATGCCAATATTGGTTGTGATCTAACAAGGTGGTTGCTAAACTGTGGCCTGGGGCCTTGATGTGGGCCCTTTGCTTAGCTTTATCTGGCCCTTGGGGCACTATTAATCCCACCAAGACCCTATTCCCGCCACTGATGCCTAACGGTGTGCCACCATTCCTGCCACTGACGCCCACATCATTCAAAATAATAAAACAAAAATTGTATTGGGGTGTTCTTTAAAGTGGACCTTCACTCAAAAGTGAACATGCGGCTAATCCTACTTCCCAACCCAAGCACATTTTGAGGTTTTTTTTGTTGTTATTTTGACGGTCATCTGCTCCCACCTTCTCCAGGGAGGCTGCATGACCAGTCTCACTGTGCCATGTGATTACGAGCATTTGTACAGTGGGGAGCTGGCTGTGGTGATGGATTCCTCAGGAAGTCACAAATTAGCTTCCTTTTATGATTCCATTAATATTTTTGTTTGTTTTTTTTTTAAGTCTTCTGCCTCAGTGACGTTCCCCTTTAAACTCTCTAGCATAGCACTTTTTCAATATTTTTCTTTTATAATAATATATATATATATATTGAGCAGGTGTGTGTGTGTATGTATATGTGTGTATATATATATATAAATATATATAAAAATGTCTTTATGTTGTGACGCTCCATAACACTCGCCCTTTCTTAATTCCCTGTATTGATCTGCAGGGAGATGTAATGTTCTTTGTAGACTCATTAATAGATTCAAAGGATTTGCAGCCATTCCCTCCTCCCCCAGCACAGAGCACTTAGCATGGAGCCCGGTATCCAGGCAAGTCAATCCCTAGAGCCTGAATGCAGATAACCTCCCATGACAGCCACACCAGCACAAAAAGATTCTATTTCCTTCGTGTTAACAGGCAAAGTAGCGCATTAATCCGAAGATTAGCAGAATTATCTTTTATAAAGACGTGTACCGGGCAGAGCATTCACTGGTAATAAGACCTCATAGAAAGGTAGGGGATCATTAGATGACATTAGTTTTATAGAAGAATGCAAAAATATAACAAATCAAAGATGACAATAATAGAAAATATTCTACAAAAGTAAGGATACAGCTTAACTAAATCTGTAAAAAAAAAAAAAAATGCATAACTGGAGTGGGGCAGATACGGTTCCCTGTAAAGCTGGCCACAAACAAAGCAAAATTTGAGCCAAGGGTGGCCCAGTCTGCATGCTCTCATCTAAAAATTTTTGATCTGAAAATTGAAGGAGCCAGGTGAAAAAAATGATCAGCTGAACAGAGGCTTCATCAAATGGGATGCAGCCACTGTTTGGGTATACTGAGAGCCACAGGTGACAGCTGTCGGAATACAATAGCCCTCGGGAGAAATTTGTCTATTCGCATTCCGTTTTAGTGTGGATAGAGGCGTCTAAATGTCTCTCCTTCGGCCCCAGAAGGTGAAATATTAGAGTATGGCCAAACTTTCTAAACAAAGATCCACTTGACCATCCCTCTTAGACTTTAAGGGGCCAGACTGTGGTCAGTGGGGGTAGGAAATGCCCTGGCATTTGGTTGTCAGTGAGATTAATGGTGGCACACTAATAGTGGCAGGAATGGTGGCACGCTGTTGGCGTCGGGCGCAGGAATGGTGGCACGCTGTTGGCGTCGGGCGCAGGAATGGTGGCACGCTGTTGGCATCTGGGGCAGGAATGGTGGCACGCTGTTGGCGTCGGGGGCAGGAATGGCCGCACACTAACCACTTCCCGTCCCTTAGGCCATCTATGCATGTGGGCTGTGTGTGCAGGTGGGCTACGTGTGCACATGGACTGCGAGTACCTGTGTATTAAGTATTTGTGTCAGGAAGCTAGTTGTTAGTTCAGACAGGGTGTAATTCCCAATCCTCATTAAATTAGCAGGTGTGGAGATGTGACTCTCTGTACCTCTTGCGGCATGTATGTGTTCCTTGATCATCTGGTCGAGAGGGAATACTACTGTGCAAAATGTAAGCTCATTATTTCCCTGGAAGCCCAGGTTATGAATCTAGAGAAGCAACTGTCAGCACTGAGAAGACCCTCCATACTAAAGGAGCGCTGGGAACGTACCCGGCAGGTGCCAGCACAGAGGTGGGTGGAGACAAAGAGGTGCAGGCACTAGAAAAGAGTAGATAGGTGACAGTCAGGAAGGGTAGAGGAGAAAGTGCCAGGGGAGGCCGATCCTGAGCTGGATCATCCAAATAAGTACGCCCCGTTGAGTGACATTGGTGAAACCAGTCAGGGACCAGCACTGCTGGAGCTGAGGGACTCCACTAGCTGCCAGGGGAAGAATTCTGGTGGTAGGGGACTCAATTCTTATAACAGAGAGGGCAATCTTTGGCAAAGACCTGAAGCGCCGAACTGTACGCGGTCTACCAGGCGCTTGGGTTCCGCACATCACGAATCTGGTGGACAGATTACTGGGAGTGGCTGGGGAAGACCCGGCTGTCATGGTGTACGTTGGCACTAATGACAAAGTCAAAGGAAGATGGAGTGTCCTAAAGAACGATTTTTAGGAACTTGGGAGCTAAATTAAGGCACAGGACCTACAAGGTAGTATTCAAAGAAATACTACCAGTACCTCAAGCCACACCAAAAAGGCAGAGGGAGATTAGGGAATTTAAACAAGTGGCTGAGGAGCTGATGTAGAAAGGGGTTTGGGTTCCTGGAGAACTGGGGTAACTTCTCAGTCGGTCACCAGTTCTATAGAAGGGACAGACTGCACCTAAATGAGGAGGGTACAGGTCTGCTGGGAGTGAAGATGGCCGAAAAGTTAGAGGGGGCTTTTAAACTAGGCAATGGGGGAATGGGGGGGGGGGGGAGGGTCCAGAGGTAGAGATTCAGCGTGGAACATATTCCAGAGGGTAGTATTGGGGGCATTAGTGGTAGGTTGACTAAAGAGCATAAACCCGAGGTAAGTATAGTAACAAGTCCTATTTGCAGCCTCGGAACACCCAATAAGAAGACAGTATGCGACCGGTCTAAACTACGTGGCATGTTCACCAATGCCAGGAGCCTGGCGGACAAGATGGGAGAACTAGAGATGCTGTTGTACGAGGAGGATTTTAGATTTTGTGGGAATTTCAGAGACTTGGTTCAACAGCTCTCATAATTGTCTGGAAACCATTCAAGGGTATTCCCTTTATCGCAGGGATAGAGAGGGTAAAAGAGGGGGAGGGGTATGCCTGTATATCAAGAATAATGTAAAAGTGAATGTGAGAGATGACATCACTAAGGGAGCTAGGGAGGAGGTGGAATCCTTATAGGTAGAGCTCCAAAGGGACGATACTAAGGGGAAAGTAATACTGGGAGTATGCTATAGGCCTCCTAACCTGGGGGAGGAGGGGGAGACGGACCTCCTATCACAATTTGGATTAGAGGCAAGGATGGGAAGTGTCATAGTAATGGGGGATTTTAATTATCCAGACATAGACTGGGCAGAAGGAACTTTCTGGCTGAAAAGGTCTGACGGAATCATTCCGTCGGATATTCCGATCGTGTGTGGGATGATCCGATAGTTTTTCAAAAAAAAATTCAGACGGACCTACAAATAGAACGTGTTTCAAATCTTTCCGACGGAATCAATCCCTATCAGGAAAACCGTTTTGTCTGTATGCTGGTCCGACGGACCAAATACGACGCAAGGGCAGCTATTGGCTATTGAACTTCCTTTTCTAGTCCCGTCGTACGTCATCACGTTCAAAAACGAACGTACTTTGGTCCGTTTCGTGTGTGGGCAAGTCCGTTCATTCGGAACTCCGTCGGAACTCCGGGAAGACCGTCGGACCTTTTCTGCCCGGAAAGTCTGGTCGTGTGTACGTGGCATAAGGCTCGCCAGTTCCTAAATGTCTTGCAGGACAATTTCATGGGTCAGATGGTAGACGCGCCAACTAGAAACAAAGCGTTGCTAGACCTACTGGTTACCAACAATAAAGACCTGATCACGGATGTGGAAATACAGGGCAATTTGGGGAAACCGCGATCACAGGTCACTTGGCTTCAGTATAAATCACACAAATAGGAAACGTAAGGGGAATACAAAGACACTGAATTTCAAAAGAGCCTAAAAGATCTTAATTGGGATAAAATCTTAGGAACAAAGAACACAGAGGAGAGATGGGTTTGCATATTAAATAAGGGCATTAGCCAGTGCATCCCATTGGGAAATAAATATAAAAGAGTGAACAAAAGTCCCGGGTGGCTTAACTCCAAAGTAAAATAGCATATAAAAGCAAAGGAGAAGGCCTTAAAAAAATACAAGGCTGAGGGATCATCATACGCATTCAAACTTTACAAAAAATGCAACAAGAAATGTAAGGGTGCAATTAGGGCGGCTAAGATACAACATGAAAGACACCTAGTGGAGGAGAGCGAATTGGCCCGGAATGGAACTGGCTAACACCGAAAGTGAGGAAAAATCTTCACAGGAGATATGTAGTAACGGAACAATCTCCTCCGTACATTGAGGGAAGAATTCTAAACTTCTATCAGGTTTTCATTGCTGTGTACATTATGCCCCCACTGAATTTTTTTATTTTTGTAACTTCAGTTCCATTTAGGCATCTCACCTAGACAGGAAGTGACATAAATCCACCCAGTGGGAATGCAGATAGTAAATAAAGACTAAAATAGCTTTCAATACTTCCTTAAAAAATAATCCAACGCAAATAAAAATGGCGATGCACATTAATGTGTACCTGATGCAAATGTTTCTTAACCATATATCTGCTTGTCTTTAGGGCTTCTTAAATTTTGATGACCGTAAAGAGGGGAGAGGACTTGGGGCCTCTATAGACTGGCTTTGGGTTTTGCATTCCCATACAAGTCTATGAGAATGTAAAACCTGCCTGAAGCAAATCAGAAGTTCAGGTCAAATGCATGTCTCAGTTCTGAATGACTTCCAAAGTGCCTGAAACTGACTTCAACACCGGACCTGGTGGGCTCTGCTCAGTCTAGTTATTGGGGTTTCCCACTCAGGTCATCTACTGCTCAACTGTTGTGCCATTGCAGAGAAGGTCCTAAGCCACCAGTGATGAGAGTTTGCAGAGTTCTCTAATAATGTAGCCCAGCCTTGCTGTGGGATCCCGGTTTGCCGTGTGGCTGTCCTCTCAACCTATATCTTTCCAGATGGGAAATAGGAGGTCCAGGTCATGGCAATGCCTTAGGTGTCATCAGGACATGAGTTATCAAACTCTTTCCAACTATGTCATAAAGTTCCAATTCATTACATTGGTAATACTCTGAACATATCTAGATTTTTAAAGTGTTTTTGTGTAATAGTAGTTTAGTGTGGTGCTGGATTCTGCCCACTGCACTGACATTAGTACATTCTTTGTGCACTTCATGCTTTAGCCTTTTCTTGTATCTGAGCAACTGATTTAAGGACCAGTGTGGACGGGCTTTGTTCTTTTCAGAACACTTTTTTTTTTTTTTCTCTCATACAAGTCTATGGGACTACAAAAAAAGTTAACAGAACCTGCAGTGAATTCTGAATTCTCTCAGTTGTTTCTCAGAACTGATGTCAAAAGCTTGCTGCATTTGCCCATTTGAAGACCATCTACACGGCCCCAAAAGTAAATCTCCAGCCAAAACCTAGAGCTTGGTATGCTAGATCCTCTGTTTTTTACTGCACTCTGTGTCCCCATTAGGAAAATGTTGCTAGGTTCCTGTTGTGGAGAGACAACCGTAACTAAAGTGACAGGCGTCCATATTAGAAGAAATCTCCTCTACTTCTGTGTGTTTGTTTTTTTTTTTTTTATTATTATTATTATTATACAGCAGGGCTGAAGTGATGCTGTTTTGCAAAACATCAAAATGTGAAACTGGCAGAGAGAGCTAAGCAGTAGTATTCATTCTCGCGCTGTTGTTTTTGCTCACCCTTGCTTTCTTTCACTCGCTCTCTCCTCTGTTTTCCTGCTTTTGCTTGCCTCTCCTCTCCCTGGTTTGCTTGTCTCTCCTCTCCTCCTCTTCTCCCGGTTTGCTTGCTCCTCCTCCTCCTCCTCCTCCTCTCCCCGGTTTGCTTGCTGCTCCTCCTCCTCCTCCTCCTCCTCCTCCTCCTCCTCCTCCTCCTGTCCCCGGTTTGCTTGCTCCTCCTCCTCCTCCTCCTCCTCCTCCTCCTCCTCCTCTCCTCCTCCTCCTCCTCCTCCTCTCCCCGGTTTGCTTGCTCCTCCTCCTCCTCCTCCTCCTCTCCCCGGTTTGCTTGCTCCTCCTCCTCCTCTCCCCGGTTTGCTTGCTCCTCCTCCTCCTCCTCCTCCTCCTCCTCCTCCTCCTCCTCCTCCTCCTCCTCCTCCTCTCCCCGGTTTTCTTGCTCCTCCTCCTCCTCCTCTCCTCCTCCTCCTCCTCCTCCTCCTCTCCCCGGTTTGCTTGCTCCTCCTCCTCCTCCTCCTCCTCCTCTCTCCTCCTCCTCTCCCCGGTTTGCTTGCTCCTCCTCCTCCTCCTCCTCCTCCTCCTCCTCCTCCTCCTCTCCCCGGTTTGCTTGCTCCTCCTCCTCCTCCTCCTCCTCTCCCCGGTTTGCTTGCTCCTCCTCCTCCTCCTCCTCCTCCTCCTCCTCCTCCTCCTCCTCCTCCTCTCCCCGGTTTGCTTGCTCCTCCTCCTCCTCCTCCTCCTCCTCCTCCTCTCCCCGGTTTGCTTGCTCCTCCTCCTCCCTCCTCTCTCCTCCTCCTCCTCCTCCTCCTCCTCCCTCCTCCTCCTCTCCCCGGTTTGCTTGCTCCTCCTCCTCCTCCCCGGTTTGCTTGCTCCTCCTCCTCCTCCTCCTCTCTCCTCCTCCTCTCCCCCCGGTTTGCTTGCTCCTCCTCCTCCTCCTCCTCCTCCTCCTCTCCCCGGTTTGCTTGCTCCTCCTCCTCCTCCTCTCTCTCCTCCTCTCCCCGGTTTGCCTGCTCCTCCTCCTCCTCCTCCTCCTCCTCCTCCTCCTCCTCCTCCTCCTCCTCCTCCTCCTCCTCTCCCCGGTTTGCTTGCTCCTCCTCCTCCTCCTCCTCCTCCTCCTCCTCTCCTCCTCCTCCTCTCCCCGGTTTGCTTGCTCCTCCTCCTCCTCCTCTCTCCTCCTCCTCTCCCCGGTTTGCTTGCTCCTCCTCCTCCTCCTCCTCCTCCTCCTCCTCCTCTCCCCGGTTTGCTTGCTGCTCCTCCTCCTCCTCCTCCTCCTCCTCCTCCTCTCCCCGGTTTGCTTGCTGCTCCTCCTCCTCCTCCTCTCCCCGGTTTGCTTGCTGCTCCTCCTCCTCCTCCTCCTCCTCCTCCTCTCCCCGGTTTTTCTTGCTGCTCCTCCTCCTCCTCTTCCTCCTCCTCCTCCTCTCTCCTCCTCCTCTCCCCGGTTTGCTTGCTCCTCTCTCTCTCTCTCCTCTCTCCTCCTCCTCCTCTCCCCGGTTTGCTTGCTGCTCCTCCTCCTCCTCCTCCTCCTCTCTCCTCCTCCTCCTCTCCCCGGTTTGCTTGCTGCTCCTCCTCCTCCTCCTCCTCCTCCTCCTCCTCCTCCTCCTCTCCTCCTCCTCTCCCCGGTTTGCTTGCTGCTCCTCCTCCTCCTCCTCTCTCCTCCTCTCCCCGGTTTGCTTGCTGCTCCTCCTCCTCCTCCTCCTCCTCCTCCTCCTCCTCCTCTCCCCGGTTTGCTTGCTCCTCCTCCTCCTCCTCCTCCTCCTCCTCCTCCTCCTCTCCCCGGTTTGCTTGCTCCTCCTCCTCCTCCTCCTCTCCTCCTCTCCTCCTCCTCCTCCTCCTCCTCCTCCTCTCCCCGGTTTGCTTGCTCCTCCTCCTCCTCCTCCTCCTCCCTCCTCCTCCTCCTCCTCCTCCTCTCCCCGGTTTGCTTGCTCCTCCTCTCCTCCTCTCTCCTCCTCCTCCTCCTCCTCCTCCTCCTCCTCCTCCTCCTCCTCCTCCTCCTCCTCCTCCTCCTCCTCCTCCTCCTCCTCCTCCTCCTCCTCTCCCCGGTTTGCTTGCTCCTCCTCCTCCTCCTCCTCTCCCCGGTTTGCTTGCTCCTCCTCCTCCTCCTCCTCCTCCTCCTCCTCCTCCTCCTCCTCCTCCTCTCCCCGGTTTGCTTGCTCCTCCTCCTCCTCCTCCTCCTCCTCCTCCTCCTCCTCTCTCCTCCTCTCCCCGGTTTGCTTGCTCCTCCTCCTCCTCCTCCTCCCTCCTCCTCCTCTCCCCGGTTTGCTTGCTCCTCCTCCTCCTCCCTCCTCCTCCTCTCCCCGGTTTGCTTGCTCCTCCTCCTCCCTCCTCCTCCTCTCCCCGGTTTGCTTGCTCCTCCTCCTCCTCCCTCCTCCTCTCCCCGGTTTGCTTGCTCCTCCTCCTCCTCCTCCTCCTCCTCCTCCTCTCTCTCTCCTCCTCCTCCTCCTCCTCCTCCCTCCTCTCTCTCTCCTCCCTCCTCCTCTCCCCGGTTTGCTTGCTCCTCCTCCTCCTCCTCCTCCTCCTCCTCCTCCTCCTCCTCCTCCTCCCTCCTCCTCTCCCCGGTTTGCTTGCTCCTCCTCCTCCTCCCTCCTCCTCTCCCCGGTTTGCTTGCTCCTCCTCCTCCTCCTCCTCCTCCTCCTCCTCCCTCCTCCTCTCCCCGGTTTGCTTGCTCCTCCTCCTCCTCCTCTCCCCGGTTTGCTTGCTCCTCCTCCTCCCTCTCTCCTCCTCCTCCTCCTCCCTCCTCCTCTCCCCGGTTTGCTTGCTCCTCCTCCTCCTCCTCTCCCCGGTTTGCTTGCTCCTCCTCCTCCTCCTCCTCCTCCTCCTCCTCCTCCTCTCCCCGGTTTGCTTGCTCCTCCTCCTCCTCCTCCTCCTCCTCCCCGGTTTGCTTGCTCCTCCTCCTCCTCCTCCTCCTCCTCCTCCCCGGTTTGCTTGCTCCTCCTCCTCCTCCTCCTCCTCCCTCCTCCCCCCCCGGTTTGCCTTGCCTCTCTCTTCTGTCTCTTTGTACTCTCTCCTTGTTGCTCGCCCTCCCTTTTCGTGCTCTCTGCATTTTTTTTTTTTTTTTTCTTTTTAAAGAGACACCCTTATCCAAACAACGAAAACATATTTATGATTACATGCATGACAGAAGATACTACCACAAGAGTGCACTCTTGTCGTTCAGTCTTTCGGTAGTATCTTCTGTCATGCATGTAATCATAAATATGTTTTCGTTGGTTGGATAAGGGTGTCTCTTTAAAAAGGAAAAAAAAAATGCAAATCTTTCCTTCGTCTGGTTTCAGAATGTCACCTTGTTCTAGAATCATCTTTCCTCAGGATAATTAATGCAATTTAACCATGTAGAAATCCTTTCCAGATTTTCAGCACTTTAATGCATTCTGTTATCAAAATCATCTTCTGGTTCGAATTGGTTGCCAGCAATTACAGGCCCTGCCAACCGTCATTGGTAATCGCAGTTAGACTTCCCCCCTGTTTTTTATTTCTCCATGATTGACGTTCTACTCAACCAGAAGCAGTCTCTCCTGCAGCAGCACAAAACGATGAATACATGGCGGCTTGCTGGTGTCAGGAGCTGGGGAGGTTGCTGCAGGAAGGCGTTTGTGAGGAGGAGGTAGAAGGAGTCCGCATATAAATGTTTCATTATAGATTCCCACATAAAAATGACAAAAAGAGAAAAGTGAATCGGAGCCTGGGGAATAGGTGGCTGTAAGCATCTGTTTTATACATGCGATGCTGCCAACAGGGATGGAAGAGTTGAATGTAAAAGTTTTTTGTTCTTTCAGCACTGGTTAGTACGTAAAAAAAATAAAATAAAAAAACCTTTTTAGGGCCTGGGTTGATGGCCTCTGGCCTTGTGTTGATGGCATCAGTTTGAGACTCTTCTGAAATCCAGAATTTATTGACAGGTGTATTTGACCTGCAGCTGACTTCCTTTCTGAATTGCATTTTACCTGCTCCAAGTGTTTTTTTCATTCCCACAGACTTGTATGAGAATGAAAAACTCACTTGAAGCAAAGTCCACCAGCAATGGCTCCTAAAGTTGTATTTTTCTAAGGCTTGGTAAACATGGCTTGTTAGGGTGCCTGGGCCTGGTGATTGGCTCTTCAGGAATGAACTCTATAGTGAGAGGCAGAAAAGGGCTAGACAGCAAGGGGGTTTTGCCACTGGGCCACTATTAATAAGATATGTTGGGCTGAGTGGAGGTACAGTGGGTATAGAAAAGTGACTGTCACAGTACCGCTAAAAATGGCAGACCACCGCCATTGCTATTAATAAAATAACAAAAATGCCATAATCCTTCCCATAGTTTGTAGATGCTATAACTTTTTTTTTTTTTTTTTTTGCGCAAACCAATCAATATACTCTTATTGTTTTTTATTTACCGTATATACTCGAGTATAGGCCGACCCGAATATAAGCCGAGGCACCTAATTTTACCACAAACAACTGGGAAAACTTATTGACTCGAGTATAAGCCTAGGGTGAGAAATGCGCAGCTACTGTAAGTGGAAAAGAGGGTCAACGATGCCCATTTGCAGCCTCACTGTGCCCATGCAGATGGACACAGTTGACCGATTTGGGGCCCTGTATCTCAGGGTCACTTAGTGCTAGGAACCCCATCTTTGGATATGTTGTAGTGCTAATTCCACTGGTTGGAATACAACATTTGGGGTTCCTAGCACCAGAGATATGGGGCCCCAAATTCGGGTCAGAAAATCTCAAGCACTTTTCTGCAGCAGAGAATGACATTTTCTGAACCGACTTTGAGGCCCCGTATCTCGGGGCCACTTAGTGCTAGGAACGAGATACGGGGCCCCAAAGTCGGGTCGGAAATTTTTTTTTTTTTGCTGCAGAAAAGTGTTTGACTCGAGTATAAGCCGAGGGGGGCATTTTCAGCACAAAAAAATGTGCTGAAAAACTCGGCTTATACTCGAGTATATACGGTATTTTTTTTTTTTTTTTACCAAAAATATGTAGAATATATTGGCCTAAACTGATGAAGAAATGTTTTTGTTTTTTGCTCAAAAAAATTAAACCGCAGAGGTGATCAAATACCACTAAAAGAAAGCTCTATTTGTGGGGGGGCGCAAATTTCATTTGGTTACAGCGTCGAATGACCGTGCAATTTTCAGTTAAAGCAACACAGTGCCAAATTGTAAAAAGTGCTCTTGTCGGGAAGGGGGTAAAATCTTCCGGGGCTGAAGTAGCTAAGCAATGTTGAGATGAGACAAACCCTGGGCGGGATTACTGTCTATATTTCTGTGTTAAATTTCTTGCAGCCAGCTGTAAATGTACACTCGTTGGTTAGCTAAGGAATTGCATTTTTCCTCTTCAACTAACAGAACTATCGTAATCTGCCTCTGTATTGGGTTACTACAAACCAGGTGAAAGATGAAATTGGGCTAAAGGATAAGGGACTCACCGGAATATACCGGATCCGAGATTATGTTGTAACTGAGAAGTGATATATTAAGTTTTGAAAAAGGAAGTTTTGTATTCTGTTTATTTTGCTTTTCTATATTGGCGGTTTCCTTTTTTTTTTTTTTTTTTTACTGTACTACCCCTTATTGATTGAAGGAAAAATAAATAAAGAATAAAATATGAAAGAAAGAACGATGAAATTGTGCTTCCGGTTGGAGTGGCTACTCTGCAGAGAGAAGCACCTGAAGTTACTTTAGTAGGGGGAGAACCTGAGATGTTGCACCTATTAATGTCGTGATGTTCATTGGTGGTCCTAAGGGGAGCCAGTAGGTGAACATCACCAGGGAACTTAATTTAAAGCCATGAAAAGTGGTGAACCCTCAATATTCTACACATCCCTGCAACACATACGGGGTGAAGGATCTGAAGTGTGTGGCCATCTGTATAATAACTGTTTGGCTAGATGTTTGCATTAGTCTCTACTCCTACAAAGTCAATCTAAATCACTGGGGCTTTATATGTGACACATCTGTTGGTTTATTGATCTTTACTTGAACTGTATTGTGTAATTTTAATTTTTTATTTTTTTTTCTGTTTTGTTTAATCTATTTTTTTCTTCTTTTTTTTTAAGATGTTTTGGATGGATACAATGGAACCATTTTTGCGTACGGACAGACTGCTTCTGGAAAGACTCACACAATGGAGGTAATACAATGGAATCCATGACTGTCCTGTGAATGCTGTGATGTTAGCAGTTGCTGTAGAGCTGTGGTCGGCTAGTTGTTGTTTGGTCTTTATCCCACTGATGATGCATGTGGCAGTCTCTTAGCAGGCCCTGTACACACAGGCCCTTTAATTTTAAACCTGAAAAGCATTAGGTTGGCTCTTAGATATGGATAAGCCCCAGTGGAAAACCTGCCCTGGTACACAGTCAGATTTAAAAGAGAATTTTTTTTATTTTTTGCAGAATCGGTTTGATGATGCATCTGTCCCCCCCTCACTCTAACACTGAGAATGAGCGATCAAACACCGCCAGTCGCTCAGTTCTCAGAGCTCCCTGAGCAGAGAGCTGGTGACTGCCAGTCACCGCTGTCTGCTCTGCCCCCCCCCCCGCTCACTGGATCGCTGAGCTGTAGAGGGAGCATCCGGCTCAGTCTCTCAGCGGCTCACTGAGAGGCTGAGCCAGGTGCCAGTCTAGGCATGTGGGCGGATCCTGACCTCATTGGCGCAATTTTGACCGAGCTTGGACCGGCTTTGTGGCGTCAGCTAGCTTCAACCCTCTGTCTGCTGAAAACGGGTTGCAGGAGTGCAGAACGAACTTCACTCCTGTAATCCAAAGGAGATGTACAGAAAAACAGAAAAACAAGCTTTGGCTGTACTTCTCCTTTTAAAGCAGCCTTGGAAGTTTGAATGTGATGGGTGATGTGGAGAGCAGGCAGCTCCAGCTCCAGGCATTTCTCTTTCTACTCTTCCAAAATGAGGCTGTTGGATGGCTTGTGAAGTGTGATTGCAGTGGATTACAATGTCTCCAGACTAAGGTAAATTATTTTTTTTTTTTTTTAATTTCATTTTAAATCAAAAATAATTTAAGACTTTACAGAGAATACATTTTAAAAGAAAACATGGGAGGCATAATTTTGTTTTTTGTTTTAACTTGTGCTATGTATCAAACCCAGCGCTGTCTAAACAAAGTGATTTCCCATACAAGGGTAATGCAACACTTCAAACCTCAAATCTTAATTAAACTAAAAAAAATAAGTTATCAGTTCATAAGTAAAGTTCATAGATGACAGTGCTAATTCATACAGTCTTCACAGTGCAAAATCAAATAAAAAATTAAATAAAAAAACTGGGAGACCCATACAAAAATAGAACTTTTGTCAGTGCAAAAAAACAATTGCTGGGTTAAATGAAGATTTTCACTTTAGCATAGTGCAGTGTTTGCTGGCTGCTTCTACCTGATTCACTATCTCTATCTCCTTTGTGTACAGTGGGGATTTAATACTACTTTAAAGATATATATTTTTACAGTTACATTGTAAACTATGCAGTTATCATACCTGTCTGCCCTGCTGCTCACTAAACACAAGAGGTAGCTTACTCGGTACAGGTGCCATTTGGAGAGCGCTTCACATTTTTCTTATTGCACCCTGTTCCGTCAGAATACTTTGCATCCACTGAGAAAATGCAAAGCTTCCTCTGAATGTCACCTGTGCCAACCCACTAGCTTCTGGGCCAATGAGACCCAGAAGCTAGTAGAGAGCACCGTAATAGCAGTGTCTATACAATGATTTCCAGCTTTCATGGGGATTCCATAGGCATGGTACAGTGGCGAAAATAATTATTTTGATCTTCTGCAGATTTTGTAAGTTTGCTCACTTACAAAGAAATGAAGGGGAAGACAGAATATTAACCAAAATCATGAAAAAAAACACATAATACAAATGTTATAAACTGAGTTGCAGTTCATTGAGTAAAATAAGTATTTGATCCCCTACCAACCAACAATAATTCTGGCTCCCACAGACTGGCAACAGTATGTACTCATGCGGTACACAGATTAGTCCTGTCAAATTTAAGAAGGTGCTCCTAACGACAATTCATTTTGTGTATAAAAGACACCTGTCCACAGAATCTTTGTTCCATTCACACCTCACCATCATGAGAAAGACCAAAGGACTTCAGGGACAAGAATGTAGACCTGCACAAGGCTGGAATGGGCTACAAGATCTTCAGCAAGAAGCTTGGTGAGAAGCAGACATCTGTTAGAGCGATTTATTTGCAAATGGAAGAAATACAAAATAACAATCAATCGCCCTCGGTCTGGAGCTCTATGCAAGATTTTGCCTCATGGGGTGAGGATTATCATGAGAAAAGTGAGGGATCAGCCTATAACTACACAGGAGGAGCTTGTGAATGATCTCAAGGCAGTTGGGACCACAGTCACCAAACAAACCATTGGTAACACAATACGTCGCCATGGATTGAAATCCTGCAGCGCCCACAAGGTCCCCCTCCTCAAGAATGTACAGGCCCGTCTGAAGTTTGCCCATGAACATCAAAATGTTTCAGAGAAGGATTGGGAGAGATTGCTGTGGTCAGAGGAGACCAAAATTGAGCTTTTGGCATTAACTCGACTCGCCGTGTTTGGAGGAAGAAAAATCCTGACTATTACCCCAAGAACACCATCCCTACAGTCAAGCACCAAGGTGGAAACCTTATGCTTTAGGGTTGTTTCTCTGTTAAAGGTACATGCCAACTTTGCCCCATTGAAGGGGCCAATCTTGGAAGAAAACCACCTTTCCTCTGCCAGAACACTGAAGATGGGTCTTCCAGCATGACAATGACCCAAAACATACTGCCAGGGCAACAAAGGAATGGCTCAAGAAGAAGCACATTAGGGTCATGAAGTAGCCTAGCCAGTCTCCAGACCTTATTCCTATAGAAAATGTATGGAGGGAGCTGAAACTTTGAGTTGCCAAGAAACCTTGGGGATTTAGAGAAGATCTGTAAAGAGTGGACCAAAATCCCTCCTAAAAAGTGTGCAGACCTGGTAACCAACTTCTTCTGTGCTTGCGGACAAGGGTTTCTCCACCAAGTACTAAGTCATGTTTTGCTTGGGGATCAAATACTTTTTTTTTACTCGTTGAACTACGACTCAATTTATAACCTTTTTTTTTATATCATGTTTTTTTTTTTCTTGATTTTTGGTTAATATTCTGTCTATCATTTAAAATACACCTATGATAAAAAATTATAAACCCTTAATTTATTTGTAAGTGGGCAAATTTACAAAATCTACAGGGGATCAAATTATTTTCCCCACTGTATAATGCATAGTTACATTGGTCCAAACTGGAACAATGTAAAATATCCATACCTGGAATTCTTTAAGTTCTATACTAAAAGAATAACTAAGCTTTCAAAAAAAGTATAGTTATTCTTTTACCCACTCCGTGACCTAAACTAAAGTCCCTCTCCACTGCCACTGAAGTGTACTTCTCTGTATTGGGTGACTATGTATGACCTGCAGAGATTTTCAGTTTTCCCCATTCCATAATCCTCTTCCTGGGTACGCCTCTGCAGTAGAACCCCACAGACTTCCATGGAACCAATACGGGTGCTGCTTGGGAGAAGGACTCAAAGTTTATCAAGTTCTAATGTGGAGGCACATAAAGCAGAAATTACACGTATCCTTTACCAACAGAATTGGAGAAAAATTAACATGCATATAAAGAATATAAAAATGCTATTCTAAGACATTTTGAAGATCTTGTGCATATATGAGCACACTGGAAGTAAGTCATGTAAGTAATTGTCGGCCATCTTTTGTTCTCAGGGAAAGCTGCATGATCATCAGCTCATGGGAATCATTCCAAGAATTGCCCGGGACATATTTGATCATATTTATTCGATGGATGAAAACTTAGAATTCCATATAAAGGTAAGGAAGGTGTTCGGGCAGGCAACTCGGTGTGTCGATTAATGGGTTTTATAGTGTATTTTCTTATGTAAGTCTTCATCAAATGTAAAATGAAATCAAAGAAATGCATGCACTGTTGGTATACTATCCTCCTCTGACCCCCTATGTATTGTGAGTAATTATACCGGTTTCACTTATTTACGTGTGTGTGTATATGTATATATAATTACATTTTTTTTAATTTTTTTTAAATACATTTTTTTATTACCTGTAATGTATTGTCCCCTGTCTGTGCATATTCTCATGGCTGTCTGTGACTGGCTCAATCCTACAAGAACTACAGCAGTGCTTTCATGCTGAACGATCAATTTCTTATAGTTGTATCATCCACGTTTTTGAAGTAGAATATTTTTAATTTGGATAGAGTAAGGGAAGGTTCTAACCCCCTGTCAGGTTTTCTTCCCATCTGTGTCCCACTGTGGGGATTTACCTTCACTTCCTGTCCCATAGCCAAAACAGGAAGTGAGAGGAAATTCCAACAAATTAAAGGTATACCTTGGGGATCACCAGAACTAGTGTCCTGATTGGAAGATTTCCCCTCTTACTGTTCTGGGGACAATACAAAATTTAAGGGTTTGATTTTACTTTTATTGATAATAGTAAACTGGACAAATTGAGAGGATGAATCTCCTTAACTGGAGTGCAGACAGCAATAAAAACTGACAGGTGTTCTAATCCCTCTCCACTCTATCCAAAACAAAAAAAAAAATAAAGTTTTCCCTTTTAGTTATACTTTTCAAGCAGTTGTATGCCCTAAAAAAAAAAAAAAAACCCACAATAAAACAAACTTGTAAGGCTAAGGCATTATGAGCTAGTATGCGATAGCTGTCTGTTTTTAGTGCTTAATGCACCATCCTTGACGAGAATAAAATACAAATTTGATGCAAAATTTATATGTCAGATTTAATTTATTAGTTTATTGCATTATTTAGGTTAAGAATTAATTTCATTATCTAGCTGCTGAATTCAACTTTTTTTTATTTTTTTCCCCTCTGGTAGGTCTCCTACTTTGAAATTTATATGGACAAAATTCGGGATTTACTGGATGGTAAGACCTTTTTCTGTACAGATTTCAGTCAAGCAATAAAAAAAATTAAAGTTGAGGCAATTGCTTTTTTTTTTTTTTTTTTTTTTTTTTTTTTTTGCAATCCTTACCCCTTCAATATATCCTTTACCTCCCTTGCTGTGCATCCAGTGTTCTTAATTATCAATCTCTAAATCTCATTCCCAATATAAGTAACCACTTACATGGGTTGTAATGGGGGCTATTCCTCCACTTCTTCTGGTCCTTTCACAGCTCCAACCAGGCACTCCCCTCCACTTACTCT
>CM053031.1:43670673-43703173 GCA_028564925.1 Lithobates sylvaticus
TAGCGGGGTGGTTTTAACCCCCGCTAGCGGCCGAAAAAGGGTTTAAAAACGCTGCAGCGGCGGTATCCCCGCGGTCTCCTATTGATTTTAATGGGTAGGAGCGGTGAACACACCACTCCTTCACCGCTCCAAAGATGCAGCTAGCAGGACTTTTTTTACCGTTTTGCTAGCGCACCGCTCCAGTGTGAAAGCCCTCAGGGCTTTCACACTGGAGACACAGCAACAGCTGTTTCGGGTCGGTTTGCAGGCGCTATTTTTAGCGCAATAGCGCCTGCAAACCGCCCCAGTGTGAAAGCAGCCTAAAGGTTTACTACCTTCCTGCTTACAAGATGCTTTAGAATATACACAGAGCTTCATATGCACAGCTGAATGTACATTCTCGACACCTTGGTACAGGCAGGTCCGCTAATAAGGGTGCAGCACTTGCCCTCATGAACGGGGGGGCAAGGCCCCATAAGTTCAACAGGGGGGCCCAGAGCAACAGGAGTGGGCGCAATTACTGGAACTAATCCCACTGTGGCCCATCTTGTGTTTACAATGCTTCAGTTTGTGAATGTACAGGGAGCCTCTGTACAGAATGCTTCCTGTTCATGTCATGTGACTTTGAAGCCGCGGCAGTGTGAACTGGGGCTTATTCTCAGTTTAATTGAACAAGCTGAAGTTAGACGCTGATTGCACCAGATTCTGTATGCTCCAGTTTATTAAATCTCCTCCTAAGTGCGGTGATCACTGCACTTGTGTTCTATTGAACTACAGATCCATCTGTCGTGGTGGTAGATGGTGACTTGTAGCTTATTCATTCACAGATCGCAGTTTCGTAGGTGACTGCTATGGGGGTAAAAGTGTTCTTGGGCTAGGGGTGGCTGCAAGACACCACTTACACCCTAGATATGAGTCTAAAGTTGTACAAAAGATGGAGTTAGTCTTTAAAAACTACTAACCAGGAGCTGCTTACTAAGCCCCACCTATAAATAAAATACCGCTTTGGGTTGACCAAGCCTAAAATGTAATAAATGGATTATGAGCTGCAAATAATAAACATTCTCTGTTTCCGATGAATGATTGTCATTCAGATTTGAAGATCTTATTCAATCTGAATTGAAAAATTCAGCTTTGTTCTAATTGGAAAATTGATCTGATTGTTTTGTATTTTTACATGTGTTCTGTATGTTATAGGGCTGTACGGAGAGGTTTGTATCCAGCCCTGAGGAGGTGATGGATGTTATCGATGATGGAAAGGCGAATAGACACGTTGCTGTTACGAGTAAGTCACCATAAAAAAAATTAAACTGGTATGTATAATAATAATAATAAGACCATCTCTTAAGGTAAATCTCCTCCACTTTAAAGTGTTACTAAACCCACAACAGTAAAATCAGTCTGTATATGCAGTAAAGCATGCTTGTAATACTCACTGTGAAACTGAGGGGGTTAATCCTCTGAATTGTGTACAAAAGGCTGTTTGATTTTGTCTTCTCTGATCCTCCCCTTCTTTTACTGTCCCCAATCTATCTCCTGATAGTAGAGAGCCTTGGGGGCACTCTACAAGGATATCGGGGAACTGGAGAAGGATCTGGTGGATTTGGTAGATCATAAACTCAATAAGAGCCTGCAATGCCAAGCTGCAGTTTCCAAAGATGGAGGACAAATTTTTCTTTCTTGTATAAGAGTGGTATGGACTCCAGGGAGAGAGATATAATTTTGCCCCTGTATAAATCATTAGTAAGACCTCATCTGAATATGCAGTTCAGTTTTGGGCACCAGTTCTCAAAAAAGGATATCGGGGCACTGGAGAAAGAGCAGAGAAGGGCAACCCAACTAATAAGAGGCTTGGAGGAGCTCAGCTATGTGGAAAGATTAGAGGAACTGAATTTATTCACTCTTGTAGATTGCTTTAAGAAAGGCCTGGATACTTTCCTAACATGTACAAATATATAAGGGGTCCATATAGTGAAGTTGGTGTTGAGTTATTCACTTTACGGTCAACAAGGAGGACAAGGGGGCACTCACTTTACGTCTAGAGGAAAGGAGATTTCATCTCCAAATAAGGAAAGGTTTCTTCACAGGAAGAGCTGTGAAAATGTGGAATGGACTCCCTGCAGAGGTGGTGGTTATATATATATATATTTATTTAAGAAAGGCCTGGATACTTTTCCTAAATGTACATAATATAACTGGGTACTGATATATTATATATATAAATTTATATTTTTTTTAAATGTGGTTGAACTGGATGGACTTGTGTCTTTTTTCAATAGTAGAGAGCCTTGGGGGCACTCTACAAATGCTCAGTTAGGTGTGTGTTGCTAGAGTTTTTTTTCTTTTTCTTGGGAGGGTGCATGTGATCACCACAGGGCCAATCGGCACTGTCCAGACAGAGGGTCATGGGTCCTGCAGCCTCGTAGGACAATCATGGGAGGATAAAAACTCCTACAAGCTTTAACCAGACACTGATAGAAGTCAAAAGACTGCTATATACTGCTGCTGAGAATCGGTATTTAGCAGTTGTGTACTGTGGGAGGCCAAATATCTTAATTAAGGGTGCTGGGTTTAGGAACACTTTAAGGGCAAAAAGTCTTCCAGATCTGTTTCTATGCATTGCAAGGATTCTTGCCTGCTCCTGGCCTGAAGATACCGAGAGTGTATTTCACTAATTTCTCACCCTGGGGTTGCGTTCTGTAATCAGTCCCAGTGTTGTAATCAACCCAACATTTATGTAGATAAATGGCTGAATCCTCCCTAAAGTAGAAGGCAGATCTGCAACAACCAATATATACTAGAAGATCCTCCTCCACTTTTTAGATTGTGCACAAAGGGAAGCATGGTGTTTATGAAGATCTCAAACGGTGAATTATTTCATTATTTCTTGTAACACAGTTGGGTGATAGAAGTCAGAAGAGCTTCACCTCATTCATTAAGCTCTGGAGAAAATTCCCTTGCAAAGTGTAACTTCCCCAACAAAGTAAACAGTAAATGCCAGAGCACCTTGTATTTTTGGTGCCCCATGATTCTATAGAAATGCATGCATAATGTGAAAGGTACTTGCATTATCATCCAGCTGTTACATTTATTTAATCTTGCAAGTTTGTTTTTTAACCACATGCCGACCGGCGCACGACGATATACGTCGACAGAATGGCACGTACAGGCAGGAGGGCGTATATATACGTCCCTCCTTTCGCCTGTCCGTGCCATCGGGAGCGCGCCCGGGAGCGGCGCGCTCCCGCGCCGGTCGGGACCCCCGTGAGTCCGGCCGCGGTCCCCGCGGACTCGATCGCCGCGGGGACTCCCGCGATCGTCTCACGGAGCGGCTGAACGGGGAGATGCCGAGATAAACAGCATCTCCCTGTTCTGCCTAGCAACTAGTGACGCCGATCTCTGCTCCCTGTGATTGGAGCAGAGATCAGCATTCACTAGCTGACAGCCACGCCCCCCCACAGTAAAAAACACACCCCTAGGCCTACTTAACCCCTACACTGCCACCTTGTGGTTAACCCCTAAACTGCTAGTGTCATTTATACAGAAATCAATGCATTTAAATGCATTAATTGCTGTAAAAATGACAATGGTCCCAAAAATGTGTCAAAAATGTCCGATGTGTCCGCCATAATGTCGCAGTCACAAAAAAAATCGCAGATCTCCGCCATTAATAATAAAAAAAAAAATTATTAATAAAAATGCTATAAAACTATCCCCTATCTTGTAAACGCTATAACTTCTGCGCAAACCGATCAATAATCGCTTATTGCGATTTCTTTTTTTACCAAAAATATGTAGAAGAATACGTATCGGCCTAAACTGAGGAAAAAAAATGTTTTTTTTATATATTTTTTGGGGATATTTATTATAGCAAAAAATAAAAAATAATGCATTTTTTTCAAAATTGTCTCTCTATTTTTGTTTATAGCGCAAAAAATAAAAACCGCAGGGGCGATCAAATACCACCAAAAGAAAGCTCTATTTGTGGGAAAAAAAGGACGTCAATTTTGTTTGGGAGCCACGTCGCACGACCGCGCAATTGTCAGTTAAAGCGACGCAGTGCCGAATCGCAAAAAGGGGCCTGGTCCTTTGGCTGCAAATTGGTCCGGTCTGAAAGTGGTTAAAGCAAATTTGATGTGACTTTTGCATGCCTCCCCTATTTGGGTAATCATATTCCATCCAAAGATTGGGGCACTGTATTTTCTCTGCACTCAGTTCCTGCTTAATAACCGTTCAGATAAAAGATCAGCCACACAGGGAGTGCATTGTTTTCAATCAGACGGCTGACTCAGACTTGCTTTGTAAAGCATAAATCAATGCAAAGGAGGAGGCAGACGGTGCATTTGTACTGAGCAAATATAGCTGCCCCCCCCATGTAGTTACAGTCGCAAATTATATATAAATGCTTTAAAAACAATAAAATTGATACGATTACTTACATCAATCTAATTTTATACTGAAATTACTTTATTTTATTTTTTTAATTCCTCTTTTGCGGATTTTGTCTCCATCTGATATGAATCCCCTTTGCTGTTTTTTTGTCCTATGCAGACATGAATGAACACAGTTCCAGAAGTCACAGTATTTTTTTAATCAATATTAAACAAGAAAATATTGAGACTGAGAAGAAGCTTTGTGGGAAACTGTACCTTGTAGATCTGGCAGGAAGTGAAAAGGTGAGAACATTAATTTGGAAATCCTCCTTGGTGGGGTTTGATTGGGTTTATATGGTATTATTTTTGCATTAATTCAATTAATTTCTGAGCTTAAAGTAGAACTATAGGCAATTTTTTTTTTATTTTCTATTTTTTATTTTATTTTTAAATTTAAGTACTTTTTTATTTAATTTTTTTTTTTATAACAATTTATACATACATACATACATACATACATACATACATACATACATACATACATACATACTTTTTTTTTCCCCAGATGCATAATCTTACTTCTAGCATTCACCTGCCCCCCCCCCCCCCCCCAAAAAAAAAAAAAAAAAACAGAACAGGAGAACCAATAGGTAGGTGCTAGTAATAAGATTTTTGTTAAATAGACTGTCAGAACAAGTAAATTTGGGCAGGCTTATACTGCAAGCCAGGCCTGCCTGTTTTGATCTGGTGGCTGGGAGTGTCTAGAGTAACAGTGGGTGTGGCCACCTGTGCTCTAGTTCTGAGGCACCTCCCCATGCTTCCAGGGAGAATGTTTTGGAAGAGGGGCAGGCCTGGAACTGGAGTGGCAGGCAGCTCATGTGGGAGCCCTGACCAATCCCCAACTGGAATTTGGCAGGGGGCGGGCCTCTTATATAAGCTGAGGTAACATGCCCCTGGGGGGAGTTGTCGGCTGAGTGAAGTGGAGAATGTAGCAGCAGGAGGGCACCCCCATCTGGGGGGGGGGGGGGGGTGCACCTATCGCAGGAGTAGGCCCAGGAAGGACTGTGAGAGAATGACCTTTAAACGGTCATTGGCAATGTCTTTATCATTACACGGTCATTGGTAAAGAACTCCTGGAGCAGGGGGGCAGGTGAAGCTGTCGGAACGTATGGTCCGGTCAAGTTCTCCATCAAGGACTCAGGGGAGGACTCGGGGCAGAAAAAGGTTGGTGAGTGTACCACAGTGGAGGGCTGCATGTGCCAGGATGTCTGTGAGGGAACTTTTTTCTTTTACATGGTCATTAGCAAAGTCTTCACCATTACACAGTGAATGATGAGGAGTCCTGGATCAGAGACGAGACTGTGGGGATATGTGTCAAATCGATGTGGCCTGAGGGCACAGGATTTGCAAGCTGGGCTGGCTGGGAACAGTAGTCCACCATCCAACATGTGCTTTTAACCTACTAGGCCTCCGGGGAGAGGTGCTGCAGGCCTCTGGCCTAGTTTAAGCTAGTTTAAGCTTAAGGAACTATTCAGAGTGGGTCCTTCTTGCTTACAGAAGAAGATGTGGCATTTACATTACATTACATTACATTACATTGAAAACCACAGGATACGTTTGTGCAGGAGGAGAGGATTTCTGGGAACATCACCCTTACACGGTCAAGAGTGATGTCCTCATTCCTTACATGGTCATGGGTGAGGAAGTCCTGGAAGCAATAGTCTGCAGGAGTTAAGCAAAGGAGGAGCAATAGTCTGCATGATGATGCAGGCGAAAGGCCATGGCACTTAAACATGCACATCGTTTCTTCAGGTTCTAATATTTTGCTAACCTGTAAAATCTACAAATATGATGGCAAAGTGAACTATTCTATGGGCATCCCATAGACCCCTTCCCCCCCCCAACCAAGTTGTACCTCCCAATAAACAAAAACAAAACCAGCAAAGGACTGTTCTTGGTCTCTGCAAGTGATATATGGGAGTCTGGCAGTGGGGTGAATTGGTGGATGTTTGTTACTAGTGGCAACTACACCGCTACATATATATTTACAGTTACACACAATGTATATAAATATATACGTGTGTGTGTGTGTGTGTGTGTATCAGATGCGTCCGTTTTGTTGTATAGAATGTGAAATGTCGGGCATTATTCTGATCACCATTGACAACCTGTGTCAGTACATTTCTGCTGATCCTTTCATGTTTCCATCAGGTCAGCAAAACTGGAGCTGAGGGAGCAGTTCTGGATGAAGCAAAAAACATCAATAAGTCTTTATCAGCCTTGGGCAATGTAATCTCAGCCTTGGCTGAGGGAACGGTGAGTAACCTGAACCTGCCACCTCGTTATTGGTGCGATAAATCTCTCCAGTGCATCCTAATGACAGTCTTTCTCATATGAAATCACAGGCTGTTCAGATCTGCCTGTAGTAACGGTCGTGATTTGTGTGTTGTAGTATTGGATGAGCATTTGACACCCATTTTAAACTCGATACGTACGTTACAACCTGTACAATCTCCTGTAAGTCTACCAATAAGTATGTAGCGCAGGGGCCTGCCTGATTTGATACAAATTGATTGGGCAGTTCAGGTACGTCCTGTATTACATAGTTTTGGTAGGTCTAAAGCTGATTGTATGATCAGATTGTAACATGTATGTTGAGCCCCAGCTGGAAATAATGAAGTATAACCACTTGACCTCTGAAAGATTTTACCCCCCTTCATGACCAGGGTGTTTTTTGCTATTCTGTACTGTTACTTTAACTGGTAATTGCGTGGTCATTCAACACTGTACGCAAACAAAATTTTTGTATAGTTTTTACACAAATGGCTTTCTTTTGGTGGTAGTTGATCTCCACTGGGTTTTTTATTTTTCATTATATAAACAATGAAATAACCCTGAATTTTGAGAGAAGTTTTTTTACTTTTCTGCAATAAAACATTTACAATAAAAAAGAAAAGATTTCTTCATAAATTTAGGGCAAAAAGTATTCTGCTACCTGTCTATGGGAACTGCCTGACGTTGACCTCCACCCCCGCTGCCAGAATGCACAGATCAGTGCAGCAGCCAAGGGCGATTTAACAGAAGTCGACCGGTAGATCTGACTGGTACATTAAATCTGAACCTAGGACAGTAGAGGCCTGCTTTATTCCTCGATCAGACACTGGTTTCTGCAGCTTCACCTGCACAGTGGAGCATGACAGGGATGTTGCACAGGTTAAAAATTGTCTCCATCCAAAAGGGAGAAAACATGCTGAATCTGACTGCAAGGAATTATAGGAATGGTCCTTTTGCCTTTTCGTACAGTTGACGTGCCTTACTGGTTACTGTTTAATTTTTTTTTATATAGTAAGTTTTAACTTGAAATCAGATGTCTTGCTTGGATGGGTAAGTATGGCTGAAATACTTCAAGATTCCCTTTAGTACTGGCCTGAAGGTCTAGACCAGTGATGGGGAACCTTGGCACACCAGATGTTTTGGAACTACATTTCCCATGATGCTCCACTACACTGCAGAGTGCATGAGCATCATGGGAAATGTAGTTCCAAAACATCTGGGGTGCCAAGGTTCCCCATCACTGGTCTAGACCATAAGCGAACTGTGAGGATCATAGTTCAAATTAGTCGATTCTCTTCACTAGAGATCCTGTGATCAAATGCCTAGGCTTTAGCAGCAAATGCACAAGCACTGAGGGAAAACAGAAGCTGCATTTTCTCTGGAAAAGTAATGGCACTGCACAAACATTTAAAGGGCAAAAATGTATAAACCTATTGCAATACCATTTCATGATACAGTTCCTAGAGGGCCCAACTAGAAATGATGCTCTTCTGGACCTGGTAATCTCAAACCATGCAGAGCTTATTAGTAATGTTTTATATAAAAGAACATCTGGGTAGCAGTGACCATAACATGATTTCATTTAATGTTGGCTATAAGCAACAAGCACATACTGAAAATATTAAAATGCTTAACTTTAGGAGAGCAAATTTTCCAAGGATGAGGGCTGTTCTCCAAGACTGGGCCCGGGAGGGAATATTGGTATCGACTAACACAGAACAGAAATGGGAATTCTTCAAAAAGACTGTGCGAAAACACTGCATAATCTATATTGTCACGAGCAATAGGGTTAAAGGGGTTGTAAACCCTTGTGGTTTTTCACCTTAATGCATCCCATGCATTAAGGTGAAAAAAACTTCTGTCATTGAGCAGCCCCCCAGTTGAACTCACCTGAGCCCATTCGTTCCCATGCAGGAGATGTACACACCCTCTGGCCAGGGTCCCGGCTCTTGATTGGATAGATTGACTCCCGCTGCTATCAATCAAATCCAATGACGCAAGCACCGGGGCGGGGCTGAGTCTGCCTTTCTGTGTCTATGAGAAGCCTGCACGAGTACCCCCAAGGAGAGCGCTTCTCCTAGGTGGTTTCCTGGTGCAGGGAGGAGCTACTAGCGCCGCTGGAGGACTCCAGAAGAGGTGGATCGGGGCCACTCTGTGCAAAACAAACTGCACAGTGGAGGTAAGTAGGACATGCTTGTTTAAAAAAAACACGAGGGTTTAGTAACTTTTTTTTTTTTTTTTTTTTTTTTTTTTTTAAAAAGCTAAAAATAAAACCTGTGTGGCTCATGGCTGAAGTAAAAAAAAAATATAGATAAGAGCTTTTAAAAAATAATAAGAAGGAAGGAACACTTGTCATCATGTAAATGTTACAAAGAATATAACGGAATATGTGAAAAGAGAAAATCAAGGCTGCAAAAATTCAAAAAAAAACGACAGAGTGCAATAGAGAGTAAGACAAATCCAAAGCAATGCTTCAAAATATATTACCGTAATAGTAAAAAGGTCAGGTCTGAGCATGTAGGCCCTTTACAAAATAATCTAGAATGGGTGACCGGGGACAAAGAGGGCAAATTTATTTAAATACTTTCTTCAACTCTGTGTATACAAAGGAACATGGGGGAGGTCATGTCCATAATGGGGATGTTATTGACACAGCCCCAAATGATCCACAATTGCTCAATATGGTTCAGAATTATTTAGACAGAATAAAGGTGGATTTAAAGCACCTGGACCAGATGGCATACACCCACGGATCCTAAAATAATTGAGCTCTCATTTCAAAGCCTTTATTTCTACGGTCTCTTTTTAATGACTGGGATAGTACCACTGGATTGATGTAATGGACCCCTTTTTTATTTTCCATCCAAGAATGACCCTTAAAAGAAAGTTTAAAAATGGTGCCAATGCCAACCTTCTAAAAACCCTGCTCTGTCTGGTTTTAGTGCTTCCCCAGTCACTGACCTAGAACAAGCATGCAGCTAGTCAAGTCAGAATTCTGGATCTGTGATGGGGAGTAAAATGAATGACCGCATGCAGTATTTGTCCCTTTATTTTTTCCTATAGAAATCCCATGTACCATACAGGGACAGCAAAATGACCAGGATACTCCAGGACTCTCTCGGTGGAAACTGTCGAACAACTATCATTATCTGCTGCTCTCCATCCATCTTCAATGACGCTGAGACAAAGTCCACTCTTATGTTTGGCCAACGGTAAGCGATCTTCCTCTTGACTTTGCTGAGAACCTTGATGTCTACGAAATCCATCTTGGTTTTACTTTTATTTGGTTGCAGGGCTAAGACCATTAAGAACACCGTATCTGTCAATCTGGAGCTCACTGCCGAGGAGTGGAAGAAGAAATATGAAAAAGAGAAGGATAAAAACAAAACACTCAAGAATACCATTCAGCACCTGGAGATGGAGCTAAACAGATGGAGGAGTGGTAAGGAAACTACTTATAAATGATCTTCTGGCTTGAAGAGTAACCTTCATCCTTCATGCAGCGGAACTAGAATAGACTCTGGCAGGGCCACTTTGGTCAAATTGTGATTTGTGTGGATCAGCTGTCCCACTTTGGCATAAGACAGAGAACTGCGCGATCATATGATGCTGATCGCTCTGCTTCTCCGACACTTACTGGAGTGCTGGACAGGACAGCCAGCTATCAATCAGGCAGCTGGGTGGATCCTAACAATCTAGCTGGGATCCTTCTAGAGCCTGGAGCGGCACTGTCACATCAGCTGAGCAAAAGTAAGTGCAACCCAATAACCACAAGAGAAGTATGGTCATACTCTTCTTTTAAAGGATCCTTGAGCTTAATTGAACATCAGATTTCCTGTGCCTCCTTCATTTCCTCCTTCAATCTTACTGTAAGCAATAACAAGTGCTGCTTGTGATTGGCAGGCTCATTGTCACACCTTACATTAGCCATGTATTGGGTGTTGTGCACATTTTTTTTCCCTGCAACCATGGGTGAGAGTGTTAACGGGGGAATCCCTCCCATGGAGACACTGTGTTCTCCCAGTGGGGTGCAGGGGAAGTCGCCCCTGCTGGGAGAACACTGATTATTGCTAATCAAAGTTGATCGATCAGCTTGGGTACATTCAGCCTGCCCATACATGGTTCGAATCTCAGCCGTTTCCTGCTGAAGCGGCTGAGATTCTATGGCCAGCTAAAGTATAATTTTTGGTGCAGCCTCAAACTGAGGCCTCGCATTGTGCTTCCCATTATTCCTAAAATTATTTTAATGGAATCAAGAAGAGAAGACACTCTGCCATCTGATTCCTCCAAAGCATTTAGTTCCCCCCCCCCCCCCATACTGGGTCAATGACTCTGACTAAGCCCTGGTAGGTGGGGGGCGTGAAACATGTCAGGAGGTGGAGTGTCACCTCTACTCCCAATAAAATCTGATAAACTACAAATGGTGCACTGTGCGGCTTCATTGTTTGATGTCATACTAGTATTGTAAAGAGCTGTGTAAGCTGTTGGCACTACATAAATCCTGAATAATAATAATAAAAATACTAGTAGGTAACAGGAGAAAGGCAGAGAGAATGAGAGCACCACTGGTGACAGCTTGGCTGTAGACTGATGCATGAGCTGTCTCTGGGGATGTTTTAGTATGGTTTTTAGGTGTGCAGTGGGCTTTAAATGGCTCATGAGAGTTATGGAAGCTACTTTTAACTATCCTGGACCTGTCAAAGGGCCTCCCACTAGATATTGTAATCAATGTGGTCTGTTGTCAGATACCTGCTTTACACCCACATATTGTCAAGTGAGCTCTGGTTTTGTTTAGAGGACCCTATTGTTGCTAGCAAACTACAAAGCTATATTTTCTATGTTTTTGGCATGGCACACTATGCGCATCACTATTAAAGCTGAATTCCAGAAATTCAGCAACCTTGCAAAAAGTGCAGGCATGCTATGAGTTTAGTCCAATTAGGTGCAGGTCACTTTGGGACTTATCTATATTACTTATGTGACACGCTTATTGCATTCCTTCTGGCTGTGAGAGGAGAGAAACGCACAGGGCAGCTATGTCCGCCCCTCCCCTGTTCTGCCCATTCACAGAAGCCTTTGTATTTTGTGAATGAGTTCACAAAATACAAAGGCTTCTGTGAATAGGGAGGGGCGGGCATGGCAATTCCAGTGACTCTCTGCTCTTAAAGGAACTGAGACCACAGCAGCATCAGAGCTCCATAAGTTATCCTCTTGGGGCACAATAAACCTGTTTATAAGAACTGTGCATTTACCAGGAACTATAGGAATTCTAGGCTATTTCCACTACCATCGCAACACTGTTGAGCGCAGGAGATTTTGTTTGACTGTGATAAACAACCTGCCAGATGTGGAAAAATGGAGCCAAGTCTATGAGGTGGCAGACATCTCAATGGACTTGAGGCCCGTCCACTTTCCAATCGAACGTGCGATAATCTAAATTGTTAGTACACCGCTTTCGTCCAATATTATCCAAAGAGACGAACACGAACATTTTTCTTGTATGACACCAAATCGTACGATTTTTTTTTTTTTTTTAATTTAACCAGCTTGGTTTTCATCCGAAAATACAATACATTACATCACTTCCTGCAATGGAGACTAGCATGCGAAAAACAAATGATTATTCGTCCAATAATCTCATTTGTGTGTACCAGGCTTAACTCCTGGTATACCTGCAGTTTTTACAAAGTCGCTGAAATCCTGGATTGGTTGCTAGGAGTGGCTTAGAGGGGGCATCACAAGGCTTAGAATGTTGCTCTCTTAAAGTGGAGTGAAACGATGCCAGATTTTTTAAATAAATGACCCCCCCAGGAGCTTTATGGAATAATGGGCTAGTGTGCGCCGCATATTAGCACATTATGGCAGACTTGCTTGTAAAACGGTTCCCTCCAGGGAGCTCTGTCAGCACTCCGGCTGGTCATGGGCACCTCCATCTTCTCTTGGCCTTCTTTCTGGGTTCGCTCTGTTCAGCCACTCTAAAGGCCAGACCACGATAATGTTCCTCCCACCCATGTGCATGGAAGTGACATCACGGCACAGAGCGGTGCCATAAATGTACATTGAGCTGTGCATGCGGGGGCTCAGTGTTTATTGCTGCCAACAGGCAGGGAGATGCATTGTTGACAGAAAAGACCTATAGGTTATTTTTTTTTCTCATAAAAACCCTGCCTTTCAGCTGCTTTTTATAACTTTTTTTTTTTTTTTCGATTCAACTTTAAAGGTAGTTTTATTTTATTTTTTTCCTCACATGTCAAAATTAGTGTGTAATGCAATTTGATGTCAAAATCCATTATGCCAAAATCACTCCATTCACTCCTAGTATTTTAGTATTTAAAATGTGTGTTTGATTTGACTTGTTATTCATGCAAAAAACAATCTATGTAACACTTCAAAAAAAAAAAAAAAAACCTGCAATATATACAAATGCATGCTCCTGTTTTGCATGATGAGTTCTCTGTGGATGACGGTGCAGTATAATGATGCCGAAGTGCCTTAAACACAGAGTATTTCCCTGCCTTGGCTGTGTGCTCTTCTTCTTCTTCTTTCATGTATTCTGGCTTTTAGACATCCCTGGGGCTTCACTGACTGCACAGCGCTGAATGTATTTTTGATTAGAGCCATGACGTTGCCATGGTGACGGCGGCTGGCAGGTCCTCCAGGTTGCCGAGTTTATGGCTCACAAATGTGATTACAAGTTCAATAGCGACTTTATTTATCGCGCTGTACAGCATTTCTCTGATGAACATGAGTGAATTTCCTAGATGTAGTTATCTGCATCCGAACACTGAGAAATGGTGCTGTCAGTGGCTGCGGAGTGCTGGCACGTTAAGCCCATAGAGAATTCTTTCATTTAAAGGGATCACTAAACCTAAAATAAAGTCATATTGGCTACAGATGTTTTCATATATACAGAAGTGGCTTGTATGAAATGTAAGATTTACATTGCAGCCTAATGTACTGTTGGCAACCATGTAAGGCTGGGGTGTCCAACCTTTTTGACATTTCTCTTCCACATTGGAAGAAGAGGAATTGTCTTGGGCTCAGGGACGATCCTAGGGTCACAGACGGCTGGGTGCAGAAATTTCTGGTGCCCCCACATGGGCATGGTCATCTTACTAACGCCTCCCCTTTACAAATGTTTCTATGGCTACGACTCAAGCACAGAGATGCTCCCCTAAGAAGTCTTCATTACCCTGGGATCCTCCCATGATCTTTTAACAATAAAGAAAATGAGTACACTAATGGGACCTGGAGGAAGGCCTCTCTAATGCACACAGACTGCAGACATAGTACAAGAAATGGTCAGAGACTGCAGACATACTACAAGAGATGGTCAGAGACATTGGCAGCCCGTCCATAGGGGGCGCATGGTCGCCGCCCCCCCCCCCCCCCCCCCCCCCCCCAAAGCCAGTCAAAAAAAAAAAAAATGTCCCTTTAAAAAAAAAAATACAAAAAAAAAAAAGTTCCTTTTAAGTGCACTGTGCAGGAGGGGAGGGGGGACGCCGGACACAATACACCATGGAAGCATCATGCCAATGCAATCCCATGATTGTGTGCGCCCCCCTAAAAAAAACTAGGTCAGAGACTGCCCCTAAAAAAACTGGTCAGAGACTGCAGACATGGTACAGGAGATGGTCAGAGACTGCAGTTCCTAAGGATGGCAGTAGATAGTGACCGACCAGCCCTCTCACCAGACACGGCGGTACAGCAACATCAGTTCTTGTGATCAGGAGTCGGCTCACTCTGGGTTCCCCGTGGCGACTACGCTGGGTATTGCTCAGATCTGTATTCTGGCAATGACTCCATTCCTTTCTTCACCAGGGATGGCGCCAGGCTGTGCGGCTTTCCCTCTGGTGGCACAGGGCAGCGGGGTTCTCCCTTTCTGATGGCGTCCCCTCAGCATGCTGTGCAGGTAGCAGTTTCCGGGTCACAATGGGGCCACCAGTCCTCATGACTACATGTCCCACAATCCTCTTCTCTGCTCCCTTTTTATTGTATTTTTTTTTCCCTGACCAATATGAAGGAGGGAGAAGAAACATAGCGGGCAGCTGACCTGACAAGCTCCGCTCACTAGTACAGCAGTGCGAGGAGGAGAGGGAGGGGAGGTCTAAGAGCCTGCAACTGCTCTCTCCACTCAGACACGGGCGCTCCGATCTCCTGCTGCTTCGCTCTGCTCCTCTGACAGGAGGAGGGAGGGGGGTGGCAGTAAACACAGAGAGCCCTCTTCCCGCTGATAACAGGGACAGCGGTGGCACAGTCTCTCCTCCCCTGAGCCGCTCCTGCGTACCTCCCAACTTTTAAAGTTGAGAATGAGGGACATTCTGGGGAGAGAGTGACCTGCGGCATGCGCAGCTTATATCCAAGTGCCCATCAGAGCCCCTCCACAGCGGGTGTCCCCCCCTCCACAGCGGGTGTCCCCCCCCCCCATCAGAGCCCCCCCACAGCGGGTGTTCCCCCCCCACAGCGGGTGTTTCCCCCCCCCCATCAGAGCCCCCCCACAGTGGGTGTTCCCCCCCCCCCCATCAGAGCCCCCCCACAATGGGTGTTCCCCCCCCCATCAGAGCCCCCCCACAGTGGGTGTTCCCCCCCACAGCAGGTGACCCCATAGATTAGTACCTGTCCAATAGATCCCTGTAGCTCGGGCGCAGTGGGAGCAGAAGCACAATGCACGTTGCAGGGGGCGGGGCATACGTGGCATCTTTGGTCACTAGGAGGGCGGCACTCGAACCGCTTTTCTGGGAGTGCACTGGAGGATTGGCAGCAGCTCCGGCCAACCCAGAAGAGAAGAGCCGACACACGCAGAGGGGGCGGGGCAGACAGACTGCTCCACGCGTAACGGACAGAAAGAATAGTGGAGTCCACAGCAGTACTCAGACAGCATGGATTCCGGGGGCAGTTGCCGGCGGGATGGGGAACCGCAGCACCCGCTACATGCGCTCCACCTCCGCCTCTGGACACAGACGAGGAGGAGGGAGGGGAGCAGCACTCTGGAGCTTCGGCGCCCCCACCTCTGCGGCGCCTGCCTAGGATCGGCCCTGCTTGGGCTACACATAAAATACACGAACAATGAGTATAGCTGATGAGCAGAAAAAGGCTGGCAGATCACAAGTTAATGATCAGTAATGAAAACTTCATTTTTTTTTTGTAATATTTTTTTATTGTAAAAGAGGGCAACTTAAGACTAGAGTGATATTTTGACACTGTTTTTGATAAACGAACGTATCAATATCTGTTTCAATGGATGTAGTGGCAATTCTCAATGAATTCTCAAGGTGCTCATCAGATATTTTAAAAGAAAAATAGTCTGGTGTCACCTCCATCCCAATACTATACATAAAAACATAGAACATCGCCCTGGGACTTTAAATGAGGTGAGTGCGGTTAGCCAAATAACATACCAGAAGTAAACGCAATGTAAAGTTTATTGCAAAATGTCATGCGTACATAAACAACATGGATAAATGCCAAGCCAAACCTCATCAGATATTTTGGTTCTAATTTTGCCCTTTGTGGCCGGGGTGTAACTAGAACTTTCAGGGCCCCAGTGCCAGAAACCATGAAGTGCCCTCCTGGCTCCCAACTGGGACCCTTCCCACTGATCCCGGTGGCCCTTTAGTCTCATCGTGGGACCATTCTATTACGGTCCCGCAGAGGGCCCCCTTCCTGCTGTCTTTGGGTCCCCCCTCCCGTGGTGGCAGAATGCCAGAGCCCAGTCGCTCTGGTGTTAGTATTTTTTTTGTTTTAATTTTTTTACATTTTTTTTTTTCTCGTTCAATATTTTTATTGATGTTTAACACAGTGTACAGAAGTCGATTTTAAATGTTTTTTTTTTTTTTTTTTTTTTCTTCAACTATGCCAAAGCTATGAATGTATAAAAAAAAGAATAACATAAACAGAGCCAGTGATCGATATTGATGATTATTTTTAGTATTATTATTATTTATTAAAACAAGGAAGTGGCTGGGAAATTACACATTTACCGACTCCTTCCCCGCTCTCCATCCTGACAAATCCTCAGCAGCAGCCGTGGGAGGGGAAAACCTGGCCGCACTGCAGGGGGGAGAGGTCCAGGGAAGCACACAAGGGCCCAGGGATAAGGAGGCGGCAGGAGTGGCATGTAGAGGAACAGATGCCCTCGATTTCACTCCTGCAGCCACTGCATATGCCTGGATAAGAGGGTGGGTGGGGGTGGTGGCATGTAGAGGAACGAATCCATCCGTGATGCCGCTGAATGCCTGCTTTTCCTCCTCCTCCCTCCCACAGACATTCAGTGGCTACATGGAGGGATCAGTTCCTCTACATTCTGCTGTCCTCACCACCCTTCCATCCAGGCAATACAGGGGGCCCTTGTAGCATAGGACCAGGTCACAATGGTGACCCCTGTACTTAAGCCCCTGCTTCCTGTGCTTTATCCTTGAAAATAGTTGCTCAAAATATATCTGCTGCCAGAAACTGATCACATTAATAAGGAGTGTTGTGAAGAGTGGGATTTCTTTTTTTGGGGACGATGAAACTGATGTGGCTGAAGAAAGATTTGACAGTGTCTCTTGGACTGTACTGGACTTTTATGTGTTCACTAAGTATAAACACGTTTTTACAAAAAATTTAATAAAACTTTTTAAAGTAAGTTTAAAATTGTGTTGGGCCGCATTCATAATTATGTTGGGCCACCGATTGGACACCCCTGGTGTCGGGCAAAAGAGTGCACCAGATGGACAGTTGGTGCTCCCCTTCTGTAGGATTCCCTGAAGGAAACTAGCGGTGTGCTTGAAAGCACCTCTTGCCAATAAACTACCTTTTATAGTTCTAAATGGATCCATTAAACCATTGCCTGAAACGTTGACATATTCATCTTTGAATGTTATTAAAGTTGATCTAAATGTAAAAACTAAAAAATTACGAATAGGCAGGCTTTGTCTGTAGTTTTTTGACATGTAGGGGTTGAGTTACTAAAACTGGAGAGTGCAAACCAATCGGATTCTTCAATTCAGCTTAGTCCAATAAAACCTGATTGGTTTCTATGTAGAACTGCACCAGATTTTGCACTCTCCGGGTTCAGTAAATCAACCCCATAAAACAGGGCTTGACAAATTTGCTTTGAATCTAGGAACCAGTTTGTTAAAAAAAAAAAACAAAGCTTTATTTTCAACAACAAAAATAAAAAAATTCACATAAAATCTCTAGAACTAAATATCATGGGCATTTAACTTTATGAAGATAATGAATATATTTTGATGTGACTGTTTAGAGCAGGGATCCTCAAACTACGGCCCTCCAGCTGTTGCAGAACTACACATGCCATGAGGCATTGTAAAACTCTGACATTCACAGACATGACTAGGCATGATGGGAATTGTAGTTCCTGAACAACTGGAGGGCCGTAGTTTGAAGACCCCTGGTTTAGAGTATGAAATGGCAGAATAAAATAAAAGCTATAAATTCCTTATACTTACCCTGCCGATCCCAAGATGGCGGGCAATTGTAAGTCATTTATGGGTTTTATTTTATTTCAAAAATCGGGCAGCTGTCTCGTTCAGTTACAATGCTACTAAATGAGATGGCTTTCTCACAATTTATCCCTTAAAATTTCTGTATGTTGGGGCTAAAATGTTTAATATGTGTTTATCATGTGTAACATGCTGTATGAGCTAATCTCTGCTCACCTCCCTGCTTGTCTCCAGCACTGCGCGTGGGGACTAGCAGGGAGAAGGAGAGGTAAACCACGATGCACACGGATTGGCTAATGCCCAAGGTAAGGAGGTAAGGGAAGTGTGGGAAAACCTTTCTGCACAGCAGCAGCTGATCTACTAATGGAAGGAGCGGAGTATACACGGAGGTGCTGTTATGTGAAGAAGAAGAAAAACTTTAGCTCTGCTTCGGGTAAACAGCAGAGCTAAAGGTTTTTTTTTTCTAGTTGTTAAAACTAACTCCGCTTCCTGGCACCCAGAACTGCACGTCCGGAGTGTGTCGGGCAATATAAATTGCTGCTGCCTGGTACAAACAGTGAATGGGCTGACAAAAGCCCGGGCGCCAGGATGACATTTTGAAGTCGCCATGGAGACCTGGCACCTGGGATTTGTCAAGCCCTGCCATAATGTCTCTTCTGCAATTAAATTCTTACCGGCTTGTTCACAATCCTCTGCGGGATGTACACTGGACTGTGCAAGTGCAACTCAGTTTACATTCTGGCACACTGCTGGTGTGCCAAAATGACTGTATTCTTGCGCATGAGTGGGAGTGACTTTATCCTGTGCCAAAGACTGGCACCCGGAAGGATCCAGGGAGAAAATGCTGGAACTGACGAGGGACCTCACGGGTGTCAGACTGTTGGAACTAAAAGTGTTTGTTTGATCATTTAGTTCGGCTTTAAGGCTTTTGTTGAATGGCTTCAGACTTGTGTTGATGACATCAGTTTAAGATGCTCCTTAGATCATTCAGAATTCGTGCATTTCACTTACAGTTGACCTGCTGACCTTCATTTGCCCTTCTTCAAATGGGGTTTGCTTGCCCATAGGCTTTTATGGAGATGCTATAAACCATTTTTAGTTAGACCTCTAAGACAACTAAAGACAAACTGGTGGGGGAGAGATTTTCTATTTTGAGGAAATGCTGCGGCAGGATCGCTTAAATGCTGCCAGCCAATTGAAAAAAGTTTGGCTATTTGGCATGTGATTTCTGTTTTAAAGTTTAGATTGGCTGATCCTCCCTTTGAGCCTGGTGATTGGTAAATGGAGCACAGTTACATGAGGGTTGGCAATGCCTACACGGAGCTTACCCTGAGTGGACTACTGCAGTGAGGTGGCTAGGGACCTCATATTGGGTAGTATACTTTGCTGTCGGAATGGGCTATCGGCAGTGTATGTCACTGCACTGAATAGGCAACATAACAACATCTCTCTACAGCCAAACGATTGATGCACCATAGAGTTGCATTTAAAGAAACAACATCCATAACACCAAACTCCAGGGGTAAAAAAAAATGTATCCCTTGTAGCTGGTCTGTGCCCCTCAATGCTCGAGTCAATAGCTTGTTTTGTCCAGGGGAGAGTAGAAACCGTTTTACTTACCCCATTCTCCGCTCCCCCGGCAGTCAGTGCTCCGCCACTATCCAGCGTTGGAGGTCTCTCTGCATTCCCACTTTCAGAGCAGGGCTCTGGTCTTGACACAGGTGGAGCGTTGTTGCATGGAAGTTGGGGGGGGGGGGGGGGACTGGTCTAGTTGTTGGGAGGAGTAAAGGATCTGATAGGAATATTTTTCTTTTATTGTTCCCCCTTAGACCTACCGTATATACCCGAGTATAAGCCGACCCGAATATAAGCAGAGGCACCTAATTTTACCACAAAAAACTGGGAAAACGTATTGACTCGAGTATAAGCCTAGGGTGAGAAATGTGCAGCTACTGTAAGTGGAAAAGAGGGTCAACAATGCCCATTTGCAGCCTCACTGTGCCCATTTGCATGCCTCACTGTTCCCATTTGCAGCCATAGATCCCCTGAACTTCAAACTTGGTAGTTAAGGGTTCCTAGATGCCCCCTAGTTGCAGCCAAAGGGTCCCGAAATGACATTGCTGCAGATGGACACAGTTGACCGACTTTGGGGCCCTGTATCTCGGGGGCCACTTGGTGCTAGGAACGGCACATTTTAGAGTAGGTAAAGGTTAGAATCCCCATCAGCTTTTAGTGTCTATCTGTGTCACTGCTGAAAGAATTTTCCTAACTTCCTGTGCTGGTAACAAATTTGTCCCAGCACAGGAAGTGAGGAATTCTGCTGAATAAGGCTTTGTCATCTGCACTGGGAAAGGGAACTAATGTGATTTTATATCTTCTAGTATGGGTCAGTCCTTGTAATGCAGAAATAAGACCTTTTATTTTTGTTTTAGGTGAGGCTGTGCCACTGGACGAACAAACAAGTTCTAAGGATCAGAAGAGCTTTGAGCCATGTGACAACACGCCGATAATTGATAACCTGTCCCCGGCCACTGCCTGCATCTCTTCAGAAGAGAAGAAGAAATTTGAAGAGGAGATTGCCAGCTTCTACCGGCAGCTGGATGACAAGGTAGAGTCTGGTATTTGATAGTCTTGGCTGTATATGGAACACAGATGAAATAAACAAAATTAAAGTTTTACTTATAGTTCTACTTTAAAAGAAAACTATGGCCAAAGCTCTTTTGATCAGGTAAACAACT
The DNA here is from genome assembly GCA_028564925.1 of Lithobates sylvaticus. Classification (NCBI taxonomy): domain Eukaryota; kingdom Metazoa; phylum Chordata; class Amphibia; order Anura; family Ranidae; genus Lithobates; species Lithobates sylvaticus. Next base: position 43,691,545 of record CM053031.1, read on the forward strand.
GCTTTTCAGTCCCATAGATGTAAACAAGAATTTAACCCTTATGGTGCGGGGAACAGCCCCAATTGCAAGAGGATTTTTACTTTCCCCAGAGTTAAGCTTTAAAGGTCCTTCTGAGTTTTTCTGACTCTCCAGCTCCTTACAGTGCAACAGGAAAGTATTCCCATTGCTGAACATTTTGTTGCAGCCTTATTCCAAAATGGACTAAATTCATTATTTTCCTCCAAATTCTACAAACGATACCCTATAATAACGTGAAAAAAGTTTTTTTGTTTGAAATCTTTGCAAATGTATTAAAAATAAAGGAAAAAAATCACATGTACATAAATGTTCACAGCCTTTCCCCAATACTTTGTCAAAGTACCTTTGGCACCAATTACAGCCTCAGGTCGTATTGCGTATGATGCTACAAGCTTGGCACACCTATTTTTGGGCAGTTTCTTCCATTCTTCTTTGAAGGACCTCTCAAGCTCTCATCAGGTTGGATGGGGAGCGTGGGTGCACAGCTATTTTCAGACCTCTCCAGAGATGTTCAGGGTTCAAATCTGGGCTCTGGCTGGACCACTCGACGACATTCACAGAGTTTTCCCATAGCCACCACTTTGTTATCTTGGCTGTGTGCTTAGGGTCGTTGTCCTGTTGGAAGATGGACCTTCACCTCAGTCTGAGGTCCAGAGTGCACTGGAGCAGGTTTTCATCAAAGGTGTCTCTGTACATTGCTGCATTCATCTTTCCCTTGATCCTGACTAGTCTCCCAGTTCCTGTCGCTGAAAAACATGGTATTGGCCAGGTCATGAGCGGTGCCTGGTTTCCTCCAGACCTGACGCTTGCCATTCAGGCCAAGGAGTTCAATCTTTGTTTCATCAAACCAGAGAATTTTGTTTCTCCATGGTCTGAGAGTCATTCAAGTGCCCTTTAGCAAACTCTGGGTGGGCTGTCATGTGCCTTTTAATGAGTGGCTTCCGTCTGGCCACTCTACCATACAGGCCTGATTGGTGGAGTGCTGCAGAGATGGTTGTTCTTCTGGAAGGTTCTCCTCTCTCCACAGAGAAACGTTGGAGCTCTGTCAGTGACCATTGGATTCTTGGTCACCTCCCTGTCTAAGGCCCTTCTCCTCCCAATAACTGTTTGGCCAGACGGCCCGCTCTAGGAAGACTTCTGTTGGTTCCAAACTTCTTCCGTTTATAGATGATGGAGGCCACTGTGCTCATTCAATGCTGCAGATTTTTTTTTTTTTGGATCCTTCCCCAGATCTGTGCCTTGATGCAATCCTGTCTCTGATGTCTACAGACAATTCCTTGGACTTTATGGCTTGGTTTATGCTCTGACTTGCACTGTTAACTACGGGACCTTATATAGACAGCTGTGTGTGCCTTTTCAAATCATGTCAATCAACTGAATTTACCACAGGTGGACGCCAATCAAGTTGTAGAAACATCTCAGGCCGGGTTCACACTGGTACGACAAACTTTCCAACATTGGGCGCTCATGACGCATGACGTGTGGAAATCAAGGTTTCCCTATGGGAGCCATTTTAACTGGTCCGACATAAGTCGGTCCGACTTTAAAAATGCTCCCTGCACTACTTTGTTCCGACTTTGATCCTACTTCAGCCCATTGAATATCACTAAAGTCGGATCGCCGTCTTAACTGATCCAAATTTGGCATGCGACGTATGCTCTGATTTTGAAGTGGAAGTCCACGCCAAATAAAACCCCCCCTAAAAAGACCCCCTTAAATGGCGTGGGGGTCCCCCCCAGAAGCCATACCAGACCCTTATCCGAGCACGCAGCCCGGCGGGTCAGGAAAGGGGGTGGGGACGAGCGAGCGCCCCCCCTCCTGAACCGTACCAGGCAGCATGCCCTCAACATGGGGGGAGTGGGTGCTTTGGGGCAGGGGGGGGGTCCTGCGCCCCCCCCCCCCCCCCCAAAGCACCTTGTCCCTATGTTGATGAGGACAAGGGCCTCTTCCCAACAACCCTGGCCGTTGGTTTTCGGGGTCTGCGGGCGGGGGCTTATCGGAATCTGGAAGCGCCCTTTAACAAGGCGGCCACTGGCCTCAAGGATGATCAGTGGAAACAGGATGAACCTAAGCTCAATTTTGAGTGTCATGGCAAAGGCTGTAAATACTTCTGTACATGGATTTTTTTTATTTATATATAAATTTGCATAGATTTCAAACAAACTTTTTTCACATTGTCATTATGGGGTATTGTTTGTAGAATTTTGAGGAAAATAAAATAATGAATTTTATCCATTTTGGAATAAGACTGTAACATAACAAAATGTGGAAAAAGTGAAGCGCTTTGAATACTTTCCAGATGCATTGTATGAGATAACATCTGTTTCTTGCTATGTGCAACACTCCAGCAAAGTTTTCAATCCTCCAGCCAAATAAGGGCAATTCATATGTTTGTTTTTTTACTGTGCGTTTACTATCTAAATACTTATTATATTAATACTGGAAATGTAGCACATTTTAGCTGTATTAATTTTCAAGGTTTTGGGGTTTGCTGACACTTATAATTGGTGGTAATGATGGTGCGCTTCACCATAATTATGAGTTTTACTGCTCTTTGTATGTATTGTGTGCAGAGATTTGCAGAGTACAATAATTAAACAAAGTGCTACCATCTCTATCATCGAGATCTATAGTGATCACTTGTAACTGTAATTAGCAGAACCGCTAATTAAATGAGATGTGAAATTTGTTCTAACTATGCAGATGTCTTAATAAGGAGACTTGAATGTGTGCCATGTTCTTTGGGAATATGTTCTTCACATAAAGATCCTTCCATCCAAAAATATTTGTTATATATGAAATTTAGCCAGAGTTGTCCTGGCTGCTTATGACAGGTCATCTGCCTGTCATAGTTCTTTGCTAAATTGGGGTCTCCTTCTTGTAGCTGAAAATAGGATATTATTGGGTGGTCCCAGTCCTTATCTTGCGTTCTAACTTGAGTCGCCATGCATGGATCGAAATTCAACCAGTTCAGCAGGGACCTGACGAATTTCAAACCATGTATGGACAGGCTGATTGTACCAACTTGGATACAACCAGCATGTCGGATTTGTCTACATACAGTAAGTTACTGTCAGCGGTTATAGTTTCTAGCAGTAATCCTCGTATTTATAAATGAATGCCCCCCGCAGGGAGAACACAATAGCTCATTGACTGTGTTGATGGGGGGAAATCAAGTGATTTTCCTGAAACTTGTGATTACAAGAAAAAAAATCACACCATCTATGGCCGACTTTACTGTAGTTTTGTACAAGTCTGTATTGCCGTTTCAATAAACTATACTGTTTAAAAAAAAAGAAAAATTGCAAGAATTTGAGGAAAAGTGATTGATCTCTTACTTTATTATAATTGCCACTTTCAGTTAAGGTAAATAATGGAAAAAGTCATCTGTATATAGGCCCTCCTTTTAAATATTTTGAAATATTACAACACCTGGCTCTCTAAACAATGTTTCACTAAATTTCATTGTTTTTTTAAGTATTAATAAAGAAAAGAATGCAGCAACAGTAAGGGCAGAGAGGCAAATAAAAAACATAATTAGAACCACTAATTGGAGAAGCGGTGACACTGCATGTGACATCACAAACCAAAAGGCACATGAAACTGTACATAGTTAACTAAAATTGAGCTTGGGAGAAGCTCCATTGGTAACACTACTACATGAGGGGGGTATGCTCTGATGGGGGCAGTAGAAGGAATGGGAAAAATGTATGTAAAATAGCGCAAGCAGAAAATATATTAATCTCAACAGTTTAAAGACCTAATAGCTAAGGCCATGTGAATTTACAAACATAGAATACATACAATAAAGTGCTTATAAGTGTAAGGTGCCACTCTCCCCCTTCAGTGACCCCACTCACCAAAAATATTGGACCCTCAGCTTTGCAGTCTGGGGTCCAAAAAGTTATGATCTAATGATCTGGGGGATGGTTGCTCAGAAACTCTTCCAGAAGGATTTCTTTATCTCTGAGAGGATCCCCCACACTAAAACAAAGATGGTGGCAGCAAGCCATGTGCTCACATCTGTAGCCTTATAACTTATTTATTTTTCTTCCTTCAGGATGATGAAATTAACCAGCAGAGTCAGCTGACTGAGACATTAAAGCAACAAATGCTTGATCAAGATGAGGTAAGTTTCTGTACACGCACACACACACGCAAACACACGCGCACGCGCGCGCACACACACGCACACACACACACACTTTAAAGGTTGCTAGAAGTCTATTGGTACACGTAGATGGTACCTTAGTTTTAAAGGCTGTATAATTGTACAAAAATCTCTATTCCATGTAGTTAATTTATTCAATAGAGAAGGGGGTGTGTTGGCACATCCATTGAGACAAGGATTAGATTGTATGCATTTTATTTATTTCAGGTAAAGCTTATATAGCGTCATCAATTTACGCAGCTCTTTACATAGATATTGTACATTCTCATCAGTCCCTCGCCTCAAGGAACTTACAATCTAAAGGTCCCTAACTCAAATTCTTACATCCTAGAGCCAATTAACCTACCAGCATGTCTTTGGAGTGTGGGATGAAACTGGAGTACTCCCTCTTAAAATGTCATGGTTGTGGGGGGGCAAGGCCTATATGGGAGTATGGGGCTAGTCGCTCCTTGGAGCATGGTAAGGTTTGTAAAGATTCTGAGTTCAGTTGACTATGAACTGTTTGCATAGGCCGTAGAATACCAGAAATCCAGGTATTAGGTTTTGGAAGTTGCCATTATAGCCACTGTTCAGTATGTGTGACTAGCACTTGAAGTTATGTGGTCAGTAGTGGACAAGGATTTGGATGTATTTACACTACACTAGGGGTGGACAAATTTAATAAGGATTTCAGGAGCCAGCCTGTCCAGTGTAGAAGTCAGCAGACTTTTTTTTTTTAGGAACCAGTTCCATTTCCTTTTCTCATTGCCATGTCCTTGCCACGTCATAAGTTTCTTCTTCCATTCTAAGCTCCTGGCATCAACTCGCAGAGATTATGAGAAAATCCAAGAGGAGCTGACTCGGCTACAGATTGAAAATGATGCTGCTAAGGATGAAGTGAAGGAGGTTCTTCAAGCCTTGGAGGAACTGGCTGTGAATTATGACCAGAAGTCTCAAGAAGTGGAGGATAAGACCAAAGCCAATGAGCAGCTGACCGATGAGCTGGCGCAGAAAACGGTAAGGAATCTGCTTTTTTTAGATTCCATCATTCAATACTTGGTATATCCACATGCTCTTTGTCAGGTAGCTTGTTGGTGTGCAGCCTGAAAGTTTTTTGGTAAAATGCTTTCATTTTTATTATGGAACTCTAGGCAGTCATTGTTGGAGCTTCTATTGTACAAAGCTGGGAAGATTTAAGGGGAGCACAACCATCCTAAAAGTAAAGAATTCAAGTATTATGGGATAGCTAAAGAAGGATCTAATCTCCCTAAAAATAGAGTAAGCTATCTTTGTTCAGAGCTCCTTTACTTTACTACTTTAAAGTGTATATAGAGCCAAAATATTTTTTCTTTTTGCAAAAAAAAGTTGCTGGGAAGGTTCTTTGTCCTGGTAACCATTGTCACTGAGACAGAACATGATGGGAAATCTAACAGTTTTGAGTAGTAACCAGAACAAGAGGTCATAAATCTTCTGTTGACAACTGTCTGTACCCCCTCACTTTGTAGAGATTTCCTCTTGCTACCTTCTGTGTCTCCACAACAGGAAGCAAAAATAAACCGCAAAAGAAATAACATGATGGGTTTCAACCCTTCCCTACTCCTTCCAATGCTATAAAGTTTTGGATGTATACATACACCTCATACACACACACACAAAAAAAAAAAATGCTTATCTCCCTTGCAACAGTTACTTCATTTTGATGGCAAGCTAATGCCTGGTACACCCATTCAGTTTTTTTTTTTTTTTTTTTATTCATCCGAGCAGGCTTTACGGGGAATAAAAAAAGCGAGATCGCTGTACATAACTTCTAAATGATGTTAGTGCAGGGATCTCTTCCACTGTGCCTTTGTGTTCTGACAGGGGGGCCGCCCTCCAGGCAGTACACACTAAATGGCACTTGCAGCTATTGGCTGCGAGCACTGATTGGATGCTGGTTTTCCAGCATGTCACTTTGACAAAAGTGGGTCCTTAGACTGGCCTCTGTCAGAAGGACAGCTGTGTACACACGGTCCGAAATTCAAGCCAGTTCTTGCCGAACTGGCCAATATTCGGACCAGGTGTACCCAGCTTAAGCTTTATGTTTCTAATACATGTAAGGATAAAGGCTGAAGTTTAACCTGCAAATTTGTCTTCCCTAGTTCCTCCCTTCCCCTTTCATTAACATGCTAATGACATTTAAAAAAAAAAGGATCCAGTGTTGTCACTGGGGGGTGTGAGGGGTGGTCAGGGTGCTGTACATCCCAGCACCCTGACTCAGTACTTCTTTCAAGAACCCTCAGTCCCAGGGCTGTAGATCATTTTTTTTTTTTCAGCCATGAGTTCCCAGTTACCTACAGAGTGAAGGGTTCAGGGTGTCCAATATACAGAATTCAGGGTGTGCTACGTACAGAGTGCAGAGTTCAGGTCGCGTTACATACAGAGTGAAGGGTTCAGGGTGTGCTACATGTAGAGTTGAAGGTGTGCAACGCACAGAGTGCAGGGTTCAGGAGTGTGCTACGCACAGAGTGCAGGGTTCAGGAGGTGCTACATTTTAGCTGGAAAAAAAGCCCTGAGTAATAGTATACAATGCAATACTGTCTGCAGCCATGAATAATGCAGCCACAGCACTTGTGATCATTATTATCATGCTGATGATCACAGGTGCTGTGGCTGTATCATTCTTGGCTGCAGACAGTATTGTATTATACTGGACAAGTACTTACTTGCCTGCCCTTCCTCTTCCCCCAGTCATGTGACAAGTATAATGACATGGGAACAGAGGAAGGACACAGTCTAGCCTTACTCTGCAGCGTGATGCTGAGACTGAGGACAGTTTGGTCTAAATGCTGGTTCCATTCTGCCCTATGCAGGCTGGAGGGAGTAGAAAGACAAATCCTCCTTCCAGCAGCAGCTATCGGCCACTGCTCCTTCTGACATGAGTGACACTGCAGTTATACTCCTGCCTGTAAGGAGCGGGACGAGCAGTCAATTCAGCAGCTCCCCCACTCAACACAGCACCTGAGCAGGTGCCCACTCACCCCCCCTAGACCCGACCCTGTATGTACGGCCAGCTTAAGTACATCCATTGTCCTAGTATATACTACTAGTTCAGTGGCTTGGCAACTGGTGAAATAAAAGGATGAGCATGATGGCCCCAGGGGACTTGCTATAATTCAGATTGAAGCATAGGCACACTGCAAATGTGACCATGATGTCACAACGCTAAAGTTAATTATACTTGGTGTACCAGCACCGCGCTCCTGGGCAATAATTTACTGAATGATTCAGCCCAGCTCATCCTGCACCTTTGAAATAAATCTTATGCTGGCTCCATGCCATACTGCTATATATACAGTACATGGCACTGAATTAAGCCACCATAAAAGATAAACCTGTCACTGCATCTAGTGTAGAGGTGCAGGTCACAACTCGACATTTTTAATATTTTTCATTGCTGGGATATCGGTGTAATTTTTTTTTTTTCCTGATTGAATAAAAATTTCAGTCATTTGGGATCTGCTGATACAAGTCTAAAGGTTTATAAAGGGTCAGCAATGTGACCTGCATGAAAGAATTGTCTCCAGCGATAAATTGGATTTCTCTTATCCACTTTGCAGCCTCTATTAAGAAGTTTCTCCATTTATAACAAGCCCTTTGTTATCTGGATGTATTGCAGCTCCTCTCAGAACATTGTAATGTGATATGTTCACGAGATGCGTTGGTATATTAAACCATTTAATCTTTCTGTAAGATGTGATTTGGTTGTGTATGTTTTATCCTTGTCCTTATTCTGAGAAGTCATAGGAAAGTCTTTTGGTAGCAGGGGATCTGTAGATTACCTCAAGGACGGGGCTAGTTGAAAAGAATGGTTTTATATTCATCGACATTGTGAGACTTTGGTATTTTGTCTTGTGTGTCTGATTATTGTGTTTTTTGTTTTTTTTGTGTATAGATTGTCGATCTACAACCTATAATCGCAGGTCTACTTGTAGCTAAAGGACATTGGAGATTGGCCTGGAATATTGGACATGGGCACTTGACTTTCTATAGAGGAAATTAGCCACACACCGCCGAAGGCTTGAATGCAGTAAAATCATTTTCACATGTTGCAAACCTAGACCGGATACAACAGGATGGTAGGTAGACGAGTTTCACGCGAATCTAATGTGGATTTGTGTGAAATGCATCTACCTACCATCCTTTTTTACTGCATTCAAGCTTTCGGTGGTGTACAGCCAATAGCTGTACGGTCTATAGCTGTATTCCGTGGTGGCGAGCCGGGCCAGCATCCATACTGGATGGCTGATTAATGATTTCACCTGAGCGGTGTGGTCACACCCTTACACTTGGCTTACTCCCAGAGTACAATTGTGTTTTTTTTTTGTTTTTTTATTAATTTAAAGCCTAGTGAGATTTTATTTTTTGAGATGCTGTGTGTGTGTGTGTGTGTGTGTGTATAATTTCAAGACTAGAATGCACTCCAGAGGTCTTGTTAGAGAGATGTTAGCCGGACATTGCAGGTGGCCACTTAGATTCAAAGAGTGTAATTGTTCTTTCAATGTTGGACTAACATACATGCTCATCAGTGCAGCCTCATCAGTGCTTTTCAATGCTGCCCATCATTGCTCATCAATGCCGCCTATCGTTGCTCAACGTCCATTAGTTCCACCTATCAGTGCTCATCAGTGAAGCATATTAGTGCCCATTAATGCTGCCTATCATGCCCATTAGGGCCTTCTATCGGTGCTCACCAATCCAACCTATCAGTGCCCATTAGTGCCTCCTATCAGTGCTCATGAATCCTGTCTGTCTTCCAGCACGGCTCTAGGCTTAGAGTGGCTCTTTAATGGAACAGCTCAGAGTCCGAGAGACCGCATTGATAGTTCTCTCTCCCCCCTCCTTCTCTCACACAGGATGGGAGAGGAGACAGCCAATGTGCTCCTTCTCTCCCCCGATCCTCTCGTGTGTGTGTGTGTGTGTGTGTGTGTGTGTGCTGGGAAGTGTGAGCTTGTTGGCTTCACACTTGACTTCCAGCAGTGCACACACAGGAGGAGTGGGTTGGGGGGAGAAGGAGAGGATTGGCTGTTTCCTCTCCCATCCCGTGCGAGAGAGGAAGGAGGGGGGAGAGAGAACTATCAATGCCGACTCTAATGTTACTGGTTGCTAGACACTAGGTGGCTCTAGCAACCAATGGCCATAAGTACAGTCAGGTGGAGGCGGAGCCAGCACTACGACAGCTCAGTCCATCCCTGTCCCATGCATTCCAGACTGCTCCCAGTCCCAGTGTCCGTTTCTTGTACCTCTATGCCGATGACACCCAGATCTATCTCTCACTCTCACTCACCCCCTCACTCTCACGGATCTCAAACTTAGTGATGACCTATCGGTATTGATGTCGCAAACTCAATCTTTCTAAAACTGAGCTTGTTATATTTCCTCCTTCACGGTCCCCCCCCCCCCCCCCCCCCGTGCTAACACAACCATTGGTCCCTCCACACATGTCAGGGTCCTGGGTTAGGGTGACCAGACAACACAACCATTGGTCCCTCCACAGATTTGACTTCAGGGTCCTGGGTAAAAAAATAAAAAAAAAACTGAATTACACACCCCCACTCCTACGAGCTTAGGGAGGTGTATTTTTTCCATTGTCTGTGTCCTCTCCTTCAGCCCCCATATCCAATCTCGCTGGCTAAATCCTGCCCCCTTCACCTCCGCAACATCTCCAGAATTCGACCCTTCCTGACTAATGACACCACAAAGCAACTCATTCACTCCTTGATTATTTCCCGCCTGCAACTCTCTCCTTAATGGCCTACCCCTAAGCAGGCTTCCCCCCTTCAGTCTATTATGAATGCTGCTGCTAGACTAATACACCTCACTAATCGATCCGTGACTGCTGCCCCTCTCTGCCAATCCCTTCACTGGCCTTCCCCTACCCCACCATGTAAAATTCAAAATGCTAACCACAACATACAAGGCCATCCACAACATCGCCCCCATCTACATCACCAACCTCATCTGCAGAAATCGCCCCCTCTGCTCCTCCCAGGACCTCCTGCTCTCTAGCTCCCTTGTTACCTCCTCCCATGCTCGCCTTCAGGACTTCTCCAGAGCCTCTCCCATCCTCTGGAACTCCCTGCCCCAGTATGTCCGATAAGCCCCTACCCTGTCCACCTTTAGGAGATCCCTGAAAACTAATTTTATTCAGGGAAGCCTATCCCACAAACACCTAACAACTGTCCCCAAGCCACCCCCATCAAATCATTCTCTGCAGCTATTACCTTTTTGTACCACCACCCCCTCCCTTTTAGAATGTAAGCTCTATGAGCCGGGCCCTCCTGTACCTTTTTGTATTGTACTGTAATTGTGTTGTCCCCCTATCCATTGTAAAGCGCTGTGTAAACTGTTGGCTATACGAATCGTGTATAATAATAATAATAATGGTAAACAGGACAAATTGAGAGGCTGAATCTCCCTAATGAGGGCACAGACCGGCAATAAAAACTGGCAGGTGTTCTGATCCATGTTCACTTTGTCCAAAACTAAAATAAATAAATAAATGTTTGGCATTTACTTGTACTTTAAAGTTTGTAGTAATGTAGCAAAAGAAAAAGTGGGCATTGGTATAAATGTATTGATCCAGGTTGGTTTTATTTAGTTGAATTCTGTCACCATGTTTGAGGTTCTAAATGGCCCCTTCATCCGGGCTTGGGAATGCAGAAAAGAACTGAGGTAAACCATTGTAGTTTGGCTGTTTGGAGAAAAAAAAATTGCTGATCGCCGTCCCCCGCCGGGAGAACACAGTGATTTTTGCTAGCAGCTGGAACAGTCGCTAGCAATAATCACATGTAAAATCCAGCAGGCTGGTTGTATCCAAGCTGATCGATCAGCTTGTGTACATTTAGCCTGCCTATACATGGTTCGACTCCTGCTGAACTGGCCAAGATTTGAACAGTCTATGGCCAGCTTATGACTTTGCATAGAAGTACAGTACTTGTTTAGCACTTGTATATCTGCATAACCATTAACCCCTCAATTCTAATACATTTTTACAGACCAGCTTTATTGCAACACAACGGGAACTTCATCAACTGCAGGAACTCAGCAGCCACCAGAAGAAGAGAGCCACTGAGATTCTCAACCTGTTGCTGAAGGACCTGGGAGAGATTGGAGGCATTATTGGCACAAATGATGTGAAAACTGTAAGACTTCATAGTGTTTTCTTACTCAATACCTTTTTTTTTTTTTTTTTTTTTTACAGCTAGATGCAATGCCATATTCATGGGCAGTATGCTTGAAGGCACACTCCACCAAAATTAGAAAATTGCCCAACTGCCCAAGAGTGATATGAAAATGTATATTTTTACATTTTGCTATAATCTTTCCATGTGCAGCTGGCAGATGTGAATGGTGTGATCGAGGAGGAGTTCACCATGGCTCGTCTGTATATTAGTAAGATGAAATCTGAAGTCAAGTCTCTGG
>CM053031.1:43705673-43748173 GCA_028564925.1 Lithobates sylvaticus
ATATATATATATATATATATATATATATATATAATGTATGTATGTGTACTTTCCTATTTTGAAGACACTCCAGTCTGGTCATGTAATCCCGTAGCTCCGCCTTCCCTGTGTTAGTGAGTGGCTACTGCAGGGGAGAGGTGGGAGCCTTGACAACGCCTGGGCTATGGGAGCCTATGGGGGATGTCACAGCTCCCAGAATTCCAAGCCGTTTTCAAATGTTCCCTAAGGGGATCACCTGACCGTAAGTACAGAATGTATATGTGTGTGTGTATATATATATATATATATATATATATATATATATATATATATATTTATATATATATATATATATATATATATATATATATATACACATCCAGAAGAAGCAGAAAAGCCTATGCTAAATTTTGGCTCAAGAGTTTCTTGCGTGTACTGTACTTGTAAGCGTATATAAATAGTACTCATTCATTCTAGTTTTCTGCATATTGCAGCATGAAGCAAAGATCAGATCATTGACTGACTACATGCAGAACATGGAACAGCGGCGCAGACAGCTTGAAGAAACCCAGGATTCTCTCAATGAGGAGCTTGCAAAGCTGCATGCTCAAGGTAACAGTTGGATTAGCAGGCTCTGGGGCCTTGGGGCATTGATGTTCAGGGGTCTCCAAAGTACGGTCTTAGGGGGACATAATTGTGCGTGGGGGGCACAAATGGGGGGTCTGTTATGCGTAAACCAATTTGCAGGGAGTCTCTGATGGTGCCACAAATGTGTGAGGAGACTCTGATGGGGACACAAATGTGTGGGGTGTTCTGATGGGGACACTGATTTCCTCAGAGACTCTAATGGGTGATGGGGGACACACATGCATGGAGACTCTTATAGGGGCACAGATATACAGGAAGACTGGTGGAGACCAAATGTACAGAGGGCATCTGACGGGAACAAAGATGTAAGGGCCCATGCACACTGGAGTTTTAGCCCTGCTGTTTGAGGCTCTGTTTTTTTTAGATGAAGGCGGAGGAGGATACAGGTACACCATCCAGCCCCACTGCTGGCAGCCAGTCAAATTCTATTCTGATGCTGCAGATTAATTTTTGAATATGTGTAAAATATATGATGTGGTCCTCGAAGTGAAAAGTTTGAAGACCCCTGTTATAGTTGATTCTCTGGGATCAGGTCAATTAATGCTGCTTCCTTCAGCTATTGATGTATGTAGAGTGTTTATGGATTTGTCTAATAAATGCACTTTAAAATTGAGAACTTGTCCACTTGTTGAAAGTCTTCATTTCTATTAGCTTTAGCAAAGCCAAGGGAGAAAATCTTCATTGTATTCATCTATAGCAGGGGATTCCAAACTTTCTAAACAAAGGGCCAGTTTATTGTCCTTCAGACTTTAGGGGGACTGAACTGTGACCAGCGGGAAAAAAACAAGGAAAAAAAGGGGAGAAGTTCTCCAACCACCCAAGGCACAATCTGAGGCCTGAGGTCCAAAATGAATATGATTTCCTTCAGTGCTTCAGGGAGTATAGCTACAAACCTCTAGATATGTTTTATATTAATACTAACAGTCTATAAAGTATTTATTTTATTACATTTTAGGGCACACATTTAGAAAAGGGAAAAGCTGTGACTACCATGAAGAATTATAAAGTTGCTGAATTTACATTATTTTATCCACGGAACAAATTCTGTTCCATGGACCCTGCAGCTCTCCAATGGATAGAGAAGTAGGTGGAAAGTACTGAGGGGGGGTCAGCAGTTCAGCCATCTCCTACAGGTTGCCTCCTGAGATGATCCTTTGTCAACTTAAACCAGAAAATTTCATTTTCATAATGTAACAAGTCAAATTTTACTTCTTCACAGGGAGAATGCATGAAGTCTCCTTTAAGGACAAAGAGAAGGAACATTTAACTAGACTACAGGATGCAGAGGAGATGAAGGTAAATCTTGAATATCTCATTCTGGAAAGTCACAGCTGATCATAAGGTATATACAGACCAGGCACGGCACTCCTGAAGTCCTACAGTTCTCTATAATCTGTGGTTCCAAGCAAAACTGTTAAGTTAGTCAAACTTCTGGATTTGTCATATTCACCTCAACCTGGTAAATTGGGGGGGCACGCATGTACTGATTAGAAATGAGCTTCAGTGTGTTTGGGTGCTCTTCCGAGCCCATGTGGCCAAGTCCGCCAGTAAGGTATCATCTTTAATGGACCAATTATCTGCAGTGGGCGCATTCCCCACCATGCAAATCCGAACGTATAGATGGGGCTTCGGGTGGGAAATGCCTTGGCTGCATATGACTGACCCATTACAGGTGACTGCTTCCTGGTGGGCTTGGCCATGTGGGTTTGGAAACCCATCCGAACATGCCCGAACACATCCCTAGTACTGATTTTTAGTGCATCCATGAATGCGCTTAAAGTGATCGAATCAAATATAAATCGCATACCAGAGAACCACCTTTTGCGCTATCGATCAATTTTTTGATCCAGGAGTGTCAGTTGGCCAAGGCAGAAGTTTGACGATTTTGCTTCTAAGTGTGTGTGAAGAACAAGAACTGATGGATTAAATCCCCTGTTTTGAGGGATTGTTTACTTTTATGACGGATCATATTTTTGATCAATATTTTCACCTGATCGCAAAGTGTGTAACAATACTATGTGTTACATCATTTAATATTTTACTCCATGATGAATGTTCGCAATTTGTACTTAATCTAGGTCAAGCAATTGCAGTGTGTATGGCCTCCTATAATGTTATAAATTTACACTGCAGATTAGTCACAGGGAAATGCAAATTACACAATACTTTTACTTGTGGACCTCTGATCCCTTAGCAGGTTTGTCTTTCTCTGTTGAAGCATAGCACAGTAAAGCCTTCCTAGAACACTTCTCATCCCAAAAATAAGAGGATTATTCCTTATTTCAGGACAGTGGGTGGAGCCATGCAAGTCATTCCTGTATGCTCCATCAAGATGAACATCCAGAACAGCTGGCGTATAGTGATAAAAATAGTATTATAGAGCCAAATATTCTAAACTGCATACAGCTGTTTCAGGCTTCTTCGTCTTCATCAGTGCAGTATATGGAAACCATGGCTTTTATGGTGTAGGGCTTTGCCCCCAATGATACAGTATAGTCATACAGGTTATGGCGAGAAGGGACTAAAGGAATTAAAAAGCCCTCCATCTGAAGGCTTTACTCTGCTATGCACTGATTCAATTGGAGAGCTTTTTCTTTTCAATAGGTTTATTTTTGTAAAAAGAGATAAACTGTAATACATTAATGCAGGGCCACTGATAAAGCAGTACAGCCAGCCCTCCTGTACTGGGCCCAGGCACCTGCTGAGCAGGAGAGCTGGCTGTACTGTTTTTTGTTTTTTTTTTTATTGCAGACACTGATCCTCTCCTGCCTCCTCCTGCAGCTCTGCCAGCTTCTCCTCCTCTTTCTCTCTCTGGCTGCACTGAAGGGGGATTGGTCTTTGCACCTGCGCCCCTTCCATCTGCTTTCCGGGCCCCCTTGTGTGCCTTTTTCCTCCGTAGCTCTTCCGGATTCTCTCCTCTCCCGCCGGCAGCTGCTACGGGCACACAGGGGGATGTTTCAGGAGAGTAGGGGAAGAGGCAGATAAATATGTAATTTACTGGCCCCTTCCTTTCCTAAATGACCGCAATGAGCGATCGGTACCAATCACGCCTGTGTCCATTCATCACTGAAGCAAAGTAAACTGTGAGCAGGAAGCCTCAGAGCACTTACTATTCAATGCATTCATCTGAGCTGCTGAGGCTGGAGAGAAAGGGACATCTAAATCTATATCCTCAGTCACTTTAGGCTGGGGGGGGGGGGGCCCTTTCAGGTAGGCTGTATGGGGCCCTGTGATTTCAAACAGCAGCCCTGCATTGATGGATACACACAGTCGATGTAGTAAGCAGGGGAGAAAATGTGGGCCGGGAGGCCAAAACCATAAGTTGGCCATTGAGCTGATGTGTAGAAGTCTCCTGGGTCCTCCTGAACCTCACTGGTATCTCCTCTGATCTCTACATCATTGGAAGTGATTGGTGATGTGGAGGTCGGCAGGAGGAACCAGTGAGAGATGTGGAGGATGCAGAAGATTGACATGACCAGGAGCGTCTGTGTTGTGGGGGACCATTTCTCAGCTATGGAGTGACGTTCAGCAGCATGGGTGGCAGGAAAGGTACGTATGTATGTCTGCTCTTTATTTTTTCTTTTCTTAGAAATCATACTATAGTGACGGGTCACTTTAATGCCCGCAAGCAGTTCATCCTCTTGGCACCCCGATCCCTAGGACATTGTTTTTTATATCTTTTTAGCAGGTGATTTGGAAAGTATACTAACCAACAGACACCAGTCAGAATCGGTCTGCACTCTAAATACAGTAAACTTGAATTTTTGCACTTCTCAGTCATTGCACCGCCTTTTTAAGTAATCGATTTTATTATGTAATAGAAAACTCTGGAACAAGAGATGGAGGGTCACAGAGAAGCTCACCAGAAGCAGCTGTCTCGCCTGAGAGATGAGATTGAAGAGAAGCAGAAAGAGATCGATGAGCTCAAAGAGTAAGACTCAAAATTTCATTTTCAGCTTTACTCCATCGGGTTGATTTGCTAAAGGCAAAGAGGCTGTTCACTTTGCAAAGAAAGTTGCAAAGGAATTTTCCCAGAGCTTAGCAAATGTGGTGTAATTTCACTTTTCAAAGGATACCCAATCACTTGCATGAAAAATGCTTTTTTTTTGTTTTCCTTGCATGTATTTTGGATGATGGAATTCTCCAGAGCTTCACCTTATTCACTAAGCTCTGGGGAAAATTTCCTTTGCAACTCCCCTTGCAAAGTGAACAGCCTATTTGCCTTTAGTAACTTAAACCCCAAGACCTCTATTTTTATTCAATTTGAATTTACCACTTCATGTTTATCAAGGAATATAAAAGGCAGGGTTCTGCGGAACAACCGGGTTCCTTCAGAGGTTGCTATGGTTCTTTGACAAACTATAATGTAGCCAACAATGTTAAGGAAATTATTCCACTGTCAAAGGTACCCCTTGTCCTACTGACCATGAATGTGTAAGGGAGGCTCTAATACGTGTAGGGGACATGTTATTAATGGTCACCAATGTTATACAGTAAGCATACCTCTCAGCTTTTTGAGATGGGAATGAGGGACACCTATCAGCAAAAGTATGCAGGCATAGGACACACCCCCTGCCACGCCCGCTTAAAGGAGAATTGTACAAAAAAAAAACCAAGATTGGTTAAACCCACAAGTGCTTCTTTTACCACTACTATTCCTTTATATTGGCTTTTGGAATTTACAAATGCAGCAATTTAGAAATCAGATGAGAGGTTAAACTCTGGAAAACACTTTTTGATAGATAAAAAGTGCATTTTATATACATCTATATAGATCAGACCAAAATGAGGGACAAATAAGGGACAGAGGGACATTGCTCCAAATCAGGGACAGGTGGGAGCTATGCAGTTGCCTTCTCCACAGACTGCCAATGTAAAACTGCATTACAATCTTCACTGTCTGCTTTTCTTTTCTTTTCTTATTATTATGTATTGTTTTTATGATTGTATTTACAACTTGCTATTCATACTAATTAATTTACTGTGAATTGTAGTGACAATATTTTTTTAGAAAGGGTACCTTGTTGCCTAAAAATTACTTCAAGGATTCCTTTGGGGTGAAATGGCTGATCTAGGTCATTGGGTAATTTTTTGTGATTTTACCTTTCAGATTGGGGGGGGGGGGGGGGGGGGTTGGAGTTGGGAAGGCAAAAAGTAGTTTCTTGCTACAGGGAACTTTTTGGTGTTCTAAATTTTAACATAAAAATTTCCTTGTTCTTTAGAATATGGAGATTTGGCAATATGCAAATTTTATGTTAAATTTAGATGCCTGCTTTGCACACCGATTTAAGATCAAGAATTACCATCTCCATTCGTTACAGCTCTGCCATACAGAGGAGGAACTACTTGTATAGGTTTTTTATTCCTAATTGGATTTTCTTTAATGTGCAGGTGTCCACATTATGGATATTTAAAGTTTTTACATATTCTTAACAAGTATAGTAACGCCGCTTTAGAACAAACCATAACTGACCTCTGTAGCTGCATGTACTATAAAGGATTAATTATCACAGATTACAGCAGAGACTCTGAAGTTGGGTTTCTAGTTGTAACAGTTTAAAGCAGAACTACACTATCTGAGCAACACAAACCAAAAAATGCTCCTTAAAGCGGAGTTCCACCCGCACCAAAAATATTAAGTCAGCAGCTACAAATACTGCAGCTGCTGACTTTTAATAAATGGACAATTACCTGTTCCAGGTTCCAGCGGTGTCGGCAGAAGATGACGATCGACCGCTCGTATCTCGGCTGCCCCACCGCCATCCTCTGTCAGGGAACCAGGAAGCGAAGCTTGCGGCTTCGCTGCCCGGTTCCCTACTGCGCATGCGCGAGTCGTGCTATGCGTCTTTATTGGTCCCTGCTGTGTCCTGGGAACTGTGTGTTTCCCAAGACACAACGGGAACCCTCGGATATGGGTGGGCATCCTCGGATATGGGCGGGGCAGATACCTGTATTATACAGTATCTGCACCCCCCTCCCCCCTGAATAGGTGCCAATTGTGGCACCGGAGGGGGGGAGGAATCCGATAAGCGGAAGTTCCACTTTAGGGTGGAGCTCCGCTTTAATTCATGTTTAATATTCAATAACTGAAGAAATAAAAAAAAAAAAAAAGGTTAAAACAAGTAAATGCAATATTCTTCTTCTTTTTTTTTTTTTTTTTTTTTTTCACAAGAAAAATGTTTATTCAAAATTAGTTAACAGTACAAGCGATGCATAGACACAGTTAGAGTTATATTATTGCATAGGTTGTCACAAAAAATGCAATATTCTTACCTATCTATTTACTAATGCTAGCAGCATTAGCATTAAACATGGTCAATGTTGATTGAGAGGGTGAAGTTCCACTTTAAGGCACTTGCTGATGGTTTACATTAAAAGGTTGACCGACTTCAAAGTCTCTGCTGCCGTAAAAAAATAGAGGAGCTGTGATTTTAGTGCCTCTGCTGTGTGAACTTTGAATTTCTCCACAATGCCTATACCTACAGGGGTAAGTGAAGGCTTGTTCTAAAATGCATGTGTTATATACTTTAATGTGCAAAGTCTGATTACAGGTTAATTTTAAGATCTCGATTGAGAAATGCCCTTTTAATTAACTGAACGCAAGCAAATTTTATGCTGTGGCTGAGCCATAAGTTGCCTGCTTTATGACACGTCCCGTTGTTTGCATAGATATAGAGTTGACCTTTTTATGTAACCTAACTATATGTACCTTGGCTTCCACCAAAGAGGCTTTAAAGTGGCAGATAACTGACTGGATCAAAATAAACTACTATTATGTTCAACATGGCCTTAGTTTTTTATAATTTGGCATCTTCAGATACAATTCACCTATGCAAACTGTTATACTTTTATTGTATCAAAAAGGGCCAGTCTTCCCTAAAATGCTATTGTAGTTGAATGTGGAAGTTAGTGGGCTGAGTCAGCCCATGTTTCTTTTATGTATTGGATACTCCAGCAGTAAGATCTGCCTGCCATAATCCCTGACTGCAGTGCTGGGACAAGGTCATCCAGCGCCCAGGGCAAAGATGCCAAACTGCGCACCCCTCCCCATTCATGATGTGCCAGCTTGGGGGATCCTATGCCCGGCAGTCGCTCGCTTGTCAGTCACTGCCGCTATAACCTTCCTTTTAACAGAAGGAAGGTGCCCCCATCCCTACAGTAAACCAGGGCAGCCACCCCTGCTGCCCACCCCTTGTTCCGGTCCTGCCAGAGTGTATCTTTTGAACAGGGAGTTGTAGGTTTTCTCACCCACCTTTTTCATTATTCCGCTCTTCCCGTTATATCAGAGAATGTTATAAGATGTGTAAAACACCCAACGGGGAGAATGGGGACCCCCATAATAGACACAGCAGCAGATGTGCAGATCTGGAAACTCAGGGCAGAGATAAAAGAAACTCAACTCATTTAAATCTCCATCTACAAACCACTAAACTATATTACATTTGGAAGGACTGGTCCTTTTAATAAACACCAGTGGCAAGTGAAAGCTTTCTTGGACAGACTGTTGGCTAAAGTTTTAAAAAATCTGCCCCCTAGTATTTTGCCTTAATTTAAGTATATTCAATACTGATAAGTTTTAGGATTGCTCATGGAAAAAGATTTGGTGCATATTATTACCTTGTATTGCATTTACTGTCTGCTTATGAAGTGTTTCTTTTTTCCATGCAGCCTCAATCAGAAGCTTCAGCTACAGAAGGACAAACTGACGTCGGACTATGAGAAGCTGAAGGCTGAGGACGAGCAGAGACAGATGGAGCTGGAGAAACATGCGTATGTGGATTTGATGTTTATCTCGTTCATGTTATTCTTTTAAAACGCGCCTTAAAGCTGAACCCTTAGGCTACTTTCACACTGGAGCGGTGGGGGCGCTGGCGGTAAAGCGACGCTATATTTAGCGCCGTTTTAGCGGCGCATTGCGGCCGCTGATGGGGTGTTTTTACCCCCCGCGAGCGGCCAAAAAAGGGTCAATACCGCCCGCAAACCGCCGCTGCAGCGGCGTTTTGCGGGCGGGTTCGGCGCGCTCCCCCATTGTTTTCAATGGGACCAGGCTCTATAGGAGCGGTAAATATACCGCTCCTATAGCGAGCCAAAGATGCGGCTTGCAGGACATTTTTGAGCGTCCTGCAAGCGCACCGCTTCAGTGTGAAAGCCCTCGGGCTTTCACACTGAAGGAACAGCAACAGCTGTTTCGGGTCGGTTTGCAGGCGCTATTCTTAGCGCAATAACGCCTGCAAACCGCCCCAGTGTGAAAGGGGCCTTATGGTAAAGAACAGATAAACCTTTTATAACATATATGTGTCAAAATAAGGAAGGCGTAGATCATGGTAGCTCTACTCTTGTCCTCAAAGGACAAGTGGTAGAAGAATACATTTTATCATTTTGTATGCTGGAGAGGGGGTTTAAAGTGGCTCTGTCAAAAAAATTAAAACTTAAGACTAGAGTATAAGCCAAGACTTTATATTAGCCTGTACGGGTGCCCATTGGTGCTATCGCTGCTCTTGCAGTGCAGAGCTGTTCACAGTTGGGCTCTGCTGCCAAAAACAAAATGATCTTATAGAATATGTAAACTCAACATTGTATAAGTATCCTGCTTCCTTTGTGTGAAATCCCTGGCGTTCCTGCCAGTCCCTCTGCTTTCCAATTATAAACTGACCACACTAAGCAGGAGAGCACAGCACGGTCAGTTTTCCAGCTATGCTGGGAACTTGGCCTGCTCTCCTCCAATGATCGATCAGACTTGTTCTGACCGTGACTTCCCCCAATGCACGGTCATTCACTGAAAAGGCCAGCTCTTATGCTGCTGGGAACAGAGGGGGGATGTAATCAGTTATATAAAAGGTATTCATAATGTGTGTGTATGTGGTGTTTTACAAGGTGAGGGTTTGCACATACTTTAAGCAAGAACTAAACTTCTGGTAGTGTGGAATAAATGTTTTTTTTTTTTTTATTTTTTTTTTTTAGGCTTCTTAATGAGAAGAGGGAGCAATCGCGAGAAGATCTTAAAGGCTTGGAGGAAACTGTTGTATGTTACCTTTCTATTGCACTACTGCAATGTGTGTACTGTATATAAATATACACGTATATATGTGTGTGTGTGTGTGTGTGTGTGTGTATATGTGTGTATATATATATATATATATATATATATATATATATATATATATATATATATATATATATATATATATATATATAAAATATATATATATATATATATATTGTGTGTATATATGTGTATGTATGTGTGTGTATATATGTATATGTATGTATGTGTGTGTGTGTATATATATATATATATATATATATATA
The DNA here is from genome assembly GCA_028564925.1 of Lithobates sylvaticus. Lineage (NCBI taxonomy): Eukaryota > Metazoa > Chordata > Amphibia > Anura > Ranidae > Lithobates > Lithobates sylvaticus. Next base: position 43,715,610 of record CM053031.1, read on the forward strand.
TATATATATATATATATATATATATATATATATATATATATATATATATATATATATATATATATATATATATATATATTAGTGTGTGTGATAGATAGAGAGATACATAGATAGATATATCACACACACACACACACACACACACTATTTTAATATATATATACACACACACTCACTCTATGTTATTGAAAACTTAACTTCTATAAAAATGTGCTCTTTCTGCAGGCCAGAGAACTCCAGACTTTACACAACCTGCGCAGGCTTTTCGTTCAGGATCTCACCACTAGAGTGAAGAAGGTATGAGTTTAATGCTTTCTGGTTGTAAGTAGTTGGCGAATGCCAACACTTTGGAGGGGCACATAACCATCAATATCTATTTACATATGTTGTGAAATGTAATCATTAATGCTGTTTTGCATTGGTAGTAATAATGAAGCTAATCCTTGTATTCTCATATGTAATAAAGATAACAAATTTTCAACGTTGGATCAGATTTCAGGTTATCAACAAAAAGAGGAGGTAATCTGACGCTTGTATTAACTTTCAGAGTCTCTTATGTCCTTGGTGTGCTAAGCAAACTAGCATAAGATTTAAAATCTTAATTCTAACCTGCCCTCTATTGCCTCCCCAGCCTAATAATTGGCCTGTAACTATGATTGATGGTCTCATTCACTAATGGAGAGCAAGAGAGCAGGGCCACAGCAGCCTTAGGTTTTTGGCCCTCCTGAAGGCATCTGGAGGTTCATTGTTGTCACTTCTATGGTCTGTAACATTAGAACCTTTTAATACAGGTCACTAGTATGATTTAAATAGCACTTTAAAGTAAACTGCCAAGAAACCTATTCCGCCAAAAATAAACAATGAAGGCTTTTAATTTGTGCCTCCTTTGTTTTCTGGATACATCACTAATGCCCCGTACACACGGTCGGATTTTCCGACGGAAATGTCCTATCGGACAATGTTGTCGGAAATTCCGACCTTGTGTAGGCTCCATTGGACTTTTTCCGACGGACAAAGTTTTATCTCCTGCTCTCAAATTTTCCGACAACAAAGTCCTATCGGACTTTTTCCGATCGTGTGTAGCGAATTCCGACGGACAAAGTGCCACGCATGCTCAGATCACATTACAAGACCAAAGCTATTGGCTACTAGCCTCTACGTAGTCCCGTCGTAGGCAACAAACGTCACCACGTTCAGGATGATCGGATTTTCCGACAACTTTGTCCGACCGTGTGTATGCAACACCAGTGTCGGACAAAATCCGTCGGAAAAAATCAGACGGATTTTGTGGTCGGAATTTCCGACCGTGTGTATGGGGCATTAGAAGGCACACATTTTGCAACTTTTTGGCTCTGTATCAAGAAATGAAGGCTGCTTGACAAGTCCTTCTTTTATGTCTCAGACCGCATTCTAGCTATTGCACACCATGATATTTCAACTAACAGTGAACTTTCCTCACCAACAATTTTGGAACTTTTGCTCACTTGGATGGAGTTATTATAACCTTCATCTTTCACGCATAAGTAGCTCTGTAGTTCACTATGGAAAGGGGGAGAGAAATCTTTTTTTTTTTTTTCCCGCCGTTCTCCTTTTTTATGCTATCTTCTTGGTTTCAGAGCGTGGAGCTGGACAGCGATGATGGAGGCGGCAGTGCTGCTCAGAAACAGAAGATTTCCTTTTTGGAGAACAACCTTGAGCAGCTGACAAAAGTTCACAAACAGGTAAAAATGGGATTTGCAGATTTCATATTGTACGTGTAAAATTGGTTAGACATACAAAACATACAAAAGACAACTGTGTGTTTGCAAAAAAAAAGGAACATGGGGCATCAGGCAGATCATGGGCTGCACACAAACAAAGGATGAGAAACCACAATGGGTAAAGTCTATGCAAAACATTTGCTCTTCTTTGATCCTCTGGTGTAAATGGGGTAATTGCCCAGGAGCCCATCCCTGCTCAGTAACAGTGTGTCAAAGGAAAGAAAAAGGACTGCGCACCGATGACATCACAGTACTTGAGACCAGGTTATTCAGGTAACAGGGATGTGGACAGTTAGTCATGTCTCTATGCTTTATTTCAGCCTTTTTCAACCAGGGTGCCTCCATGGTTGTTTAGCGGTGCCTTGGCAACATACCTAAAAATTGCTCAAAGATTGTATAGAAGCCAGAAGGTAGGCCAAGCATGCCTTTTAGTTACACAAAGCCACAGGTTTTCATTGTGCACCAATACAACCTTTTAGCCCCCCCCGACCTCCTAACAACCAATTAACTCATCGGTTGGTAAGGAGGACATTGGGCACCTGCACAGCATCCTTGTTTGTCCCTCCCTTGTCCCTTTCTGTCACCACTGGGGTCATATCCGCTGAGTGAGGGAGAGAAACATTGGAATACTAGTCATTGCCAGTGTGCAAAGGTGTATTTGCTTTGAAAGAATAAATCGACACCGACGTTGGATGTCCTACGGGTATTTATGTTGCTGCATTATGTAAAACTATAAAGGCCTGTACACACAATATGAAAAACGGATGTAAAAATTGGCACGACGAGCTGTCTGCCAATTTTTGGATTGTTAGTACGGTATATTCGACAGCGGATTCAGATTTTTCGTCAGACAAAATCTGGATATGCAGACTATAAAATTTTTGTCTGATGTCAACTCAACGTCCAATTTTTCATTTTAATTAGTAAGTTTTTTTATACGAAAAAAATTGTAAGAGCAAGACTACACATGCTCATAAACGAAAAAATACATACAAAACTATTCAACACATGACGTCACTTATGACGTTTTGTATTCTATCGTACGAAAATTTTCATGTTGTGAGTAACCTCTTCACTTTCGACATGAGACTAGCATGCCACAAAAATCGGACGTTCGGTCATCCGAAAATCAAAGTGTGTGTACGAGGCTTTAGTTTAGTTTTATATAATTTAGAATGGGGTGCCTCACGATTGTGCAGATTTTTAAAGGGTGCCTTAACTGGAAAAAGGTTAAGAGACCCTGCTTTATTTTGTTGAGAAAAGTGTTTGCCCCCTTCCTCATTTCCTGTTCCTTTGCATGTTTGTCACACTTAAGTGTTTCGGAACATCAAACCAATTTAAACAATAGTCAAGGACAACACAAGTAAACACAAAATGCAATTTGTAAATGAAGGTGTTTATTATTAAAGGTGAAAAAAAATCCAAACCATCATGACCATCATGGCCCTGTGTGAAAAAGTGATTGCCCCCTAAACCTAATAACTGGTTGGGCCACCCTTAGCAGCAAAAACTGCAACCAAGCGTTTGCGATAACGTGCAATGAGGCTTTTACAGCGTCCTGGAGGAATTTTGGCCCACTCATCTTTGCAGAATTGTCCTAATTCAGTTACATTAGAGGGTTTTCGAGCATGAATGGCCTTTTTAAGGTCATACCACAACATCTCAATAGGATTCAGGTCTGGACTTTGGCTAGGCCACTCCAAAGTCTTCATTTTGTTTTTCTTCAGCCATTCGGTGGTGGACTTGCTGGTGTGTTTAGGATCATTGTCCTGCTGCAGAACCCAAGTTCGTTTCAGCTTGAGTACACGAACAGATGGTCGGACATTCTCCTTCAGGATCTCTTGGTAGACAGCAGAATTCATAGTTCCTTTTATCACGGCAAGTCTTCCAGGTCCTGAAGCAGCAAAACAGCCCCAGACCATCACACTACCACCACCATATTTTACTGTTGGTATAATGTTCTTTTTCTGAAATGCAGTGTTCCTTCTACGCCAGATATACTTGGACACACACCTTCCAAAGAGTTCCACTTTTGTCTCATCGGTCCACAGAATGTTGTCCCAAAAGTCTTGGGGATCATCAAGATGTGTTGTGGAGAAATTGAGACGAGCTTTGATGTTCTTTTTGCTCAGCAGTGGTTTTCTCCTTGGAACTCTGCCATGCAGGCCATTTTTGCCCAGTCTTTTCCTGATGGTGGAGGCATGAACGCTGACCTTAACTGAGGCCTGCAGTTCCTTGGACGTTGTTGTGGGGTCTTTTGTGACCTCTTGGATGAGTCGTCGCTGCGCTCTTGGGGTAATTTTGGGCGGCCGGCCACTCCTGGGAAGGTTCACCACTGTTCCATGTCTTCGCCATTTGTGGATAATGGCTCTCACTGTGGTTCGCTGGATTCCCAAAGCTTTGGAAATGGCTTTATAACCCTTTCCAGACTGATAGATCTCAATTACTTTCTTTCTCAATTGTTCCTGAATTTCTTTGGGTCTCGGCATGATGTGTAGCTTTTAAGGATCTTCTGGTGGACCTTACTGTGTCAAGCAGCTCCTATTTAAGTGATGCCTTGATTGTGAACAGGTGTGGCAATAATCAGGCCTAGGTGTGGCTAGAGAAATTGAACTCAGGTGTGGACAACCACAGTTATAGTATGTTTTAACAAGGGGGGCAATCACTTTTTCACACAGGGCCATGATGGTTTGGATTTTTTTTCACCTTTAATAATAAACACCTTCATTTACAAATTGCATTTTGTGTTTACTTGTGTTGTCCTTGACTATTGTTTAAATTGGTTTGATGTTCCGAAACAACACTTAAGTGTGACAAACATGCAAAGGAACAGATGTATGGTGGTCCTATTTTTCATCTGTCTGGCAGATAGGATGACAACATGATGGGCGGTCTGTTTCCACACCGATTTTCCCATAAAGGAGGGTAAGACTGTGTCCGTGTCCGCTCTGCACAGTGAGCGGAGACAGACCTGTCATCTGCCTGCTCGTCCGGGTATCAGCGGAGCGATCCCCCCCCCGCTGAGCAAGCGGAATCCGTAAGACTGAGGCGTCCGTGTGAAAGGATGCCCCGTACACACGATAGGATTCTCAGACGGAAAATGTTCTATGGGCGCTTGTTGTCGGAATTTCCGACCGTGTGTAGGCTCTATCGGACATTTTCCATCAGCATTTCCGTCATACAAAATTTTGAGCTCTGGATCTCAAATTTTCCCACAACAAAATCCGTTGTCGTAAATTCCGACACACAAAGTTTCACGCATGCTCGGAATAAAGCAGAAGAGCCGCACTGGCTATTGAACTTCATTTTTTCTCGGCTCGTTGTACGTTGTACGTCACCGTGTTCCTGACATTCAGAATTTCCGACAAGATTTGTGTGACAGTGTGTATGCAAGACAAGTTTGAGCCAACATCCGTCGGAAAAAATCCATGGATTTTGTTGTCGGAAAATCCTATCGTGTGTACAGGGCATTAGGATTAAAAATAGTTCATGCTGATTGTGAGAGTTCGGTTCTGCTTTGACATGAGCATACACTCACAATATATACATGGAGAGGACACAGTTGTTTTCTATGTGCCCTGTTCACACCATACATGTGGGTGATGTGCCTTGCCTAGAAATGCAGCTTGTCTGCATTTTTACACAGTGCAACGCATGTCACTGCATGTCACACATAGAGATAAATTAAATATTGTGACATTTCAATGAAGCGTAAATAAAAAATAAAAAAAAAGTAGCCAGTGATGCTTTTGTAACACCACCTTACGCACATGTTGTACCGCAGCCTAATGCCCGTCTACAGGTGTGAATGAGTAACTAATAAAGTAACAGTAGACGCGTTGTGGTCTCTGATCCTAAGCAGGGCTTTTTATTTTAAACATTCAAAATGGTTGATAGGTTTGTTCTACATGTGCCATATGGTAGATTTACTATATTATTTATAGTAACCCCATGTTTCTATTATTGCTAAAACAGTATAGGGGAAAAACCCAATCGTTTTTGCTTCATACATCGTTTCAGTTTTGAAATCTTTTGTGCAACAAAGTTTTCTGACCTTTTTTTTTATCCTCTTTGGATGACTCTGCTTTGCAGCTGGTTCGCGATAACGCAGATCTGCGCTGTGAGCTTCCGAAACTGGAGAAACGTCTTCGTGCTACGGCTGAAAGGGTCAAAGCTTTGGAGGGTGCATTGAAGGAAGCCAAAGAGAATGCGATGCGAGACCGCAAGAGATACCAGCAGGAGGTTGACCGCATTAAGGAAGCCGTGAGAGCAAAGAACATGGCCAGGAGAGTCCATTCTGCCCAAATTGGTGAGCTCAGCAGACAAAGTGAAATGATTACCGAGCCTAATTCATCAGAACAAGTGTCTGTATGGTGACCTATAGTAAGCAGTCCTATGTATTTAATGTTTCCAGAGTAGGTAAGAAAATAGACAGTTTAGATTTGGATAGAGTAGGGAAGGATTAGAACCTTTGGTAGGTTTTGAAAATGTAAGAAAACAATTACCAATGGTGACAGTCAAGAGTTTATTTTTTTTCCCCTACACTGCCACCTTGTGGTTAACCCCTAAACTGCCAGTGGGATAAGCTATCAAGCACATTTTGGGAGTTCAAACACTCCCGCCTTCATCAGGGCTATAACTTCTGCGCAAACAACTGATAAAAAAAATAATTTAAACACTAATAAATTTATAGGTATGAAAAAATAAAAAATAAAAAAAATGTTATTAAAAAAAAAATCTAGTAATGACTTCAATTAAAGAATCCTGAAAGTGGTTAAAAAAAATACAAGAAAAAAAGGCTGTCTTTTAAACAACATAACTCTATATAGAGAAATATTGCAAATACACACACAGTGGAGTAATGGAGTGTCCATTTTAGTTTATTTATTTATTTTTTAAACGGTGCAATGAACATGCATAATCATAAGCTTTATTGTTGGTAAAAGCCATGTATGTTCCATTTTTTTATTTTATTTATTTTTTTCTTCTTGTTATAGACTTTTTTGTTAATGTATGTTCCACTTCACTGTTTTTTTTTTTTTTTTTTTAAATTGATACTTAAGCATTGACCCCATTGCATGTTTTAACAGTGCGATTTATAATTCTCTAAATTTATAAAAAAAAAACACGTGTTATTTTGATAATAAAAAAAATATATATATATATATATATATATATATAATTTGAGTCATGATCACCTGTATTCCTGCAAGGTGTGGATATTGTATCAGATGGCGCCCTCTGGAGGATGTATGTGGGAAGTTTCTTTCCCACAGATAGGCAGAGAGCGTGGGATAAAGTGACAATCTCCTCTTCTGTTTGACATCCAATACAGACATGTTGTTGGTATAAGATAGGTGTGCTGCATTCCTGGTCTGACCAGCCAGAAGGGTTGCTAAATTGTGATCTGTTTCTTTTTTTTTTTCTTTGCAGCTAAGCCAATTCGCGCCGGGCATTACCATCCAGCAGCTTCTCCGACAGCCATGCACGCTGTCCGAGGTGGAAGTGGAGCCATGCATTCTTCAGCTTATTACCACAACACAAAATAATTGACAAGTGAGTATATACAAAGAGTATAGGCTGCTTTCACACTAATGTGTTTTTTACTAGTCTAAAAAATGAAATAGAAACCCGATCCCTTTAAATCCTTTGGGACTCTTCACATCACGGCACTACGGGTGTGGTGCGTTTCTTTGTGGTTTTGAAAACCACACCAAAAACGCAGGTCCCCATTGAAAGGAATAGAAAACGCAGCAAAAACACATCACAAGTGCACCAGTGTTGTGTATTTGGTATGGTTTTTGAGTTATGTGTCCAAGTTTCACAGGTGCATTTCCCAGAAAATGCACAAGAAACACATCAAACATGGCAAAAATGCATATGTGCTTTATGCAACGAAGCAGTGTGAAAGGAGCCTAAACAGTATTATGAGCCATCACTTTGGTCAAATTTGCATAAGAGTCACATTACCCTGCTAGGTAAATATAAAGGACCTAGGCACTAGACATGTGCACAATAGAAAAATTTGTTTAGTTTCTGTTCGTTTCTGTTTGTTTCCGTTGATTCGTAACGATTCGTAAGTCGTCGGTGTTCGTATTCGGACTCGTATTTTCGTAGAGTTATTTTTTCGTTGATTAGTTTTTCCGTTCGAAATTCGTATTTTCGTTGTATTTTGTATTCGGACGCATTCGTATTTTCGTAGATTTAGTTGCATTCGTACTTTCGTAAGATTGATTTATTCGTACTTTCGTAACATTGTTTTCGTAGATTCGTAATCGGAGCATAATTCATAATTTTATGTAATGTGTATGCTATTATTACATTGTAAGAGACACAGAAAATTACGAATCAACAAAAAAAAAAAGAAGAAAAGTCACGAATGTACGAATTTTTTCGTTCAATCCATTCGAAGCACGTTAAGCAGCGCCATTGTAAGAAACACGGAAAATTAAGAATCAACAAACAAAAAAAAAGTTTTTTGTTCATTTTTGATTTTCGTTATTTTTAAATCTTTGTTCGGTATTTTCGTTGTTTCTGTTTTTTTTTTGGATTTTCATTCATTCGTAGTTTCTAATTTAATTATTTCGTATTTTCGTTTTTTTTCATATTCGTTCGATTCGATAATTCGTTAAAATTTTTACTAAATCATTTGTTCATTCGTACGTACGATACGAATGAACAAAAATAACGAATTTGAACGGAAAACGAATTCGTAACTAAACGAATTGCACATGTCTACTAGGCACTCTCATGTCATTGGAGTCTATGGGAAGGCTAAATGAGAGTATAGGCAATTTTATTCCCACTTTGTTTTTCTCTCTGTTTCTCCCTGTACAAATGAATAAAATATAATGTAGCTAATGAGGACAGGTCCAGGATAGCTAAAAGGAGCTCATTTTTTATGGCTACTAAGTAAGCCCTCAGGAGCCATTTAAAGCCCATTGCATCCTTGGGGAGGAAACATTTTCCTATTAGAACTAAAGGCGATTTATTTTTATTTTGAAGAGAGTATGCGAGGGTCATAACACCTGTCAGGTTTTTTTTGCCCGCTGTGTCCTATTGGGGAGATTTCCCTCCACTTCCTGCCCCATAGCCAAAACAGGAAGTGAGAGAAAATCCCTTCCAAGATAATTCCTGGTTGTTACAAGAACTGGAGTCCCCTCTATTCCTGTTCCTGTGATAACCCAAAATTTTGAATTTTCTTTCACTGTTAACAGTAAACAGGACAAATAGAGAGGGTGAATCCCCCTAAAGGGGCCACAGACAGCGTTAAAATGCAGGTGTTGCAATCCCCCTCCACTCAAAACGTACAAAGATTTACATTTTTTTTTCAAATTGAAGCAACAGTATGTATACAAATAATCAAGTAAAATAAAAAGTAAAATTGAGTAACCAGAGTAAATACACACACAGGGAGAACATGCAAACTCCGTACATGTAGTGTCCTTAAAGAGGAAGTAAAAAAAAAAAAAAACGGAACCTGCAAGGCAAAGGCATAATGAGCTAGTATGCATAGCATACTAGCTCATTATGAATAACTTACCTGAGAACGAAGCCCCCAAAGCGGCCCTCGTCCACGACCTCCGCCATCAATCCCGGGTCTCGCCGCCGGTGACTTCCGGGTCTCGCTGCTCCAGTGCTGTCATTCGCCGGAGTGGCGATTACGTCACTCCCGCGCATGCGCACGAGCGGCATATCGCCGTGATCTAGGCATGCTCAGTGCGCCTGCTCGCCGCTGTCTACGGTGCATGTGCTGTAGACAGCGATGCCTCTTTTTTTTCTAAATATTTTTAGAATATTTTTAGAATAGGTTTAGGAGATATTTATTGGACCTACAGGTAAGCCTTAATCTAGGCTTACCTGTAGGTCAAAGTGGTTTGTAAGGGTTTACATCCACTTTAATGGGGACTTGAACCAATGACTTGAACCAAAGCTAGTGTGGTGTCTCTACTACTGATCTCTAAAGGAAACCTATAGTTAGAATGAATGGCTTTTCTGAAAATACGAATTCTCAGGCTGTTATGTGTCTTCAGTCCCTTGACTTGAAACCAGCATGGAAATTAAGAGTTGTGACATTCCTGATCTGTGCGCTTGCTCCATGCATTACAATCAGACAACTAGCGTTTTCTGCAGAAGGCTGTCAGTGGCCTATTTAGTTTTCTTGAACCTGTAAGTGGGAATGAATAGTCAGGACAGAGGAGAGGTGTAATCCTTTAGATTGTAAGCTCCACGAGCAAGACCTTCCCATTTCTTCTGTATTATACTGCACTGTAATTGTACTGTCTCACTTTTAAATTGTAAAGCGCTGCACAAACTGTTTTGTCGCTATATAAATCCTGTAGAATATCCTAAAACCCTGGTGTGCAGTTGTATTTTGCAGCACATATCTTTGTTGGTTTTTAGACTTCATGAAGCTCTCCCTATTTGTTGAGGCTTGTATCAAAACCGTCTCATAGGCTATCCAATATCATTTGTGTAAGCAACATCTGCGAAATGCAGGTAAATGACATTTTATATGATTGCTGGAAGGGATTTTTGATCTTCTTTCTGGGCTTTCCGCTAAACTCAACTACTAATTTATTTCATGTTTGAAAGCATAAAAACTGAAGTCCTCAGGAGTCTGTCCCTCTGGTGTAATAGGAAAAGATTCACTTCCCAGCATCTCTATAGACCTGCAAGAGCAAGGCTCCTTGTGCAGATAATGGCTGGGGATGCCTGCAATTTTGCATTCGAGCCCTAAACAGACAACTGGGGGAAAAAAAGTAAGTCGATGACCGGAGCAGAGGGCAAGAGTTCCAAGAACTTCAGTCCACTAAAGAAGTGTGATTTTCATTTTTGCAGGAAAAAATCATAGCTAAAACAAGCACGCTCTAACTCAAATCCTATTTTAAAAAATAATTAATTTGTGTGTGTGTGTGTGTTTTTTTTTTTTTTTTTTTATTTAAATGGACAACCAAACTAAAACTGTAATTGTGTTTCAAAATGTATCAAGGGGAAGCTAAAGTTGACAATATAAAGTCTTTTTTTTTTTATATTTCTAAATGCAGCTTTCCTTTGATACAATTTGTAATCTAATTTATAATTAACATTTTCTAGTGGTCCGGTTGTTTTGAGCCTCTAAGGTTTAGGCTAGCAGTGTGGTGTTTTTTTTTTTTTTTTTTTTTCTTTATTCCCCTTGTCTCCAGATCACCAGCATACCTTAAACCACCACATTTGGATATTTTCTTGAATTATAGTTTTCAATAGATATACATTTTAGGGAATTCATTTTAATGGCATTTTAATTTTACTTTATAAAGCTGTAGCATTTATTTATTATCTTTTTTGTTAATGCAAAATTGTTTTTGAACGGTCCTCTAGATGTAAACTCTAAAGCTGGCCATACACGGGTCGCATTTCGAAAGATCTTTCTTTCGAAAATCTTATCTAAGAATTTTCGTACGAATTTCGCACCATTAGTGGGCTGCAGCAACGGCCGATTTTCGTACGGCCATCGAATTGAAAAAATCCGACATGTTGGAAATTTTTTGAAAAAACAAACGTTTTTTGAACCAATGATGGGAGAATCGTGCGAGAAATGTAATCTAAAATGAAATGCGCATGTGCAAGAAAAGAAGATTCCCGGAAAGAAAAGAAGATTCCCAGACAAGAAAACTCTTTTCTGTAGGAACATGTGGTGAAATTGAAGGTTTGGTTGGTCGAATTTCGAAATCAATGGTGGCACCATCGAATCATAAAATGCACAAATTTTCTGATTTTTCAAAAGAAAGATCTTTCCAAATTCGACCCGTGTATGGCCAGCTTAACTGAATGACATTCTTGCTAATGCACTTTTTTTTTTTTTTTTTTAATATTCATTTATTGTTATTTAAGACCGTTCACATGTACACAAAAAGGCCTGTTGCAGCAGGCACCTGTTACATTTCAGGCAAATTTTCACAACTTAAAAAGACAAAAACTGCACTGAGTGGGGGAAAAAAAAGTCTGGCGGTCGATACATGGAGGCAGATAAGGGCAAAGCAGAAGGCTTGAGAAGTTAAGGGTGGGAGGGGGAAGGACATTTTTTCACCTAGTTTTTTGCTTCAGTGCTGCTGATCTTCTACAGCCTCTTTACAATTACTTACTGTCTTGCCTGCCATTTCTCGGGGGTGGGTTTTCTAATGGTGACAATAGTGGACTAATAGTGGAGCTACAGTGCTCAGCATAAATGAGTACATTCCAACAGATTTGTCAGAAAACCTTTATTTTCCTTTCAGAATCAACATTTTCTATGGGACACTATACTACAAAATACTCCGACCAATGCGGGCCATTGATTGCAGCCAACATTTGTTAATTTGCGCACACACAAAGTATTTTTCTTAACAAATTCATTCAAGACCATGTTGCAAAAATGAATACACCCCAATGAAAGTCTTAGGCTCGGTTCACACTTGTGCGATGCGGGAACCTCCAAATCCACTGTGGGTTCCTGCATCGCACACGACTCGCACGGCAGTTCACACTGCCCTATACGAACTGCTGGGAGTGTCAATACAATGTTAATGAAACCCCCAAATCAGCTTGCATATCTCACTGCCAACTGACAGTTCGGGCATGAAATTGATCGCATGGGTGTGAACACCCATGCGATACGATTCTGGTGCGGACCAAAAAAGGGTCCTCTGCGAGTTTGGTCCAAATGTGATATCAACCATACCATCTTTATCGCACAAACATCGCATGTGATTTACACTACAGTGCGATGCGAATCACATGCGATCTCGCAGAATGCACTGGTGTGAACCGGCACTTAGGAGAAAAGCTAAATTTTAGACCACAAAATCCTAATTACCAAGAATTCAACTACAGGTGAGTCTAATTATTCATTAAACCGGTGTCCAGCAGACAGTTGATTTATAAAAGGACGTTACTTAACAAAGAAAACCTCTTCCCATTTCATACTGTCAGCAATGGCACCACATGGAAGAGAAATGCCAGAGGCTCTAATAGGCTTCATAAAATGGTGGGCTCAGGGCGGAGAGCCCACCTGGTTGTATGACAATAGCAAATGAATATTCACTATTCTCACACTGATCCTCCTCCCGGCCAATCAGGAGGTGGGCCCTGAGACCATCACCCAATTGGCTGAAAGGAAAAAGTTCCTATTGGACGTTAAGGAGGAGGAGGGAAGAGACACAAGGCAGAAGCTGCTGTGATGCAAAGGAGGAGGAGATGCCCACCCCATCGCCCGTAGGAGTGACCGACCACAAGACCCCCAGTGGGCATGTGACCCGACCGATCGGGACCAGGGGGGTGGGAGAATAACACCAGCTGCCACTAATGTCTCCTGATCTAAACCCAGTCGAACACCCATGGGGAACTCTGCAGAGACAGGTTGAGCATCACTCTCCATCCAGCATCCAAACTCTAAAAGAGGTCGTTCTTGAAGAATAGAAAAAAAATTCTTCATTCCATGCCTAGTAGACTTGGTGCAGTCCTTGGAAATAATGGAGGTCATACAAAATACTAGTTTGTCAAAATTTTGGCAATTGTTCTTGTGTTCATTGAGATATTGATTAAAATCTTTCTTTACTTTTAAAAAGGGGTGTACTCCATTTTATATGGAGCGCTGTATATATTGTGTGCTGGACTGTAGTCTCCATCAGAAGCCTGTGTGGCAGGGTTGAAGATGCAGGAGCACAACTGGGAGAGGGGGACAGAGCGTTGTCACCCTAAAACAAACATACTGCTGAAATTACATTAACACGGTAATGCTTAAATGTGAATCTAGTGGTTGGGTGTACATATACTTTAACGTCAAGTGTTCAGTGTGCCTATTTATAAACTGCAGGGTAATAAGTTGTGGCTCATTTACCACTGAAGTCAGAAGAACCCCGACTAAAAGTGAGGCCTTGTCTAGACAAAAGGGGATAAAACTGATAGGCTGTGGAGTTTATCTATAGTGACTTTAGTACTGAAGTTTTATTTATTTATTTTTATTTTTTCCCTACAGATTAGGATCCATTGCTAAGCATGTGGCGCCACCAACCTCACGCTCGTACACATGTCCTTGCACCTTTTCTGAGCTCTCTACAATCATAAAACCAGCCCCGACTCGCCTTATTTCAGCTTCATGGAAACCATCAATGTACAGAATCGTTACAAAGAAAATGTACAGAGTCATGTTTATCTCAGCTTGTGTTGTATGGAACATATCCATTATGGAAATCTAACTTCCGCTGCGATATTTGGCGAACAACTGCACCTCCATCTTGGTATTGTCATCACGTTCCGCTGATTTTACCTCCTTTCATAAATTCTCTGGGGTTTTTTATTTCTGAACTCCCCAGAAGAGTGGCTGGCTAGGACTCAGTCCATTGCTTTATTACGCGGTACACCCCTCTTCCCCTAGCTGCTGTTTTGTAGTAATGAATAGAAATCTAATTTTTCCATCAACATTTTATTGGGTATTTTACTTGATTAAAACATTTGGGTGTAAGGTAGGCAAGTCTTTAATAAAACCCAGGCTGTGGGGATGCTTGGCATGATTGCAACCTGTTTCAACATGGCCGCCCTCTGGCCAGTTTCACCATTGCTGATTTACCCTTTCAACAGCTGATTGCAGCAGTCTGACCAAGTAGTTTCCTCTCCATCAGTAAAGCTATAAGGCAATGGGGGCTGTACAGGTAGGATGAGGGCGGTGGAGATAAATAAAGCAATGAGACTACAACTGCGTATTTGGACCTGGTGTCTCGAAACTGTACCATTCTAGAAAGGATTCCCATATAACACACAATTACAGCGGATGCATTTTTCCAAGCACATTGCAAAGAGAATTGAATGTATTCAACAGGCCTTTCCTATCAGCCAGAATGGCCGCCATCGTGATAAGCTCAGCTCCATTACATTGTACCAAGATGAATTTTTATGCCTTCTTCTAACCCTTATGTGCCAGTTGTAAACCGGTTTTCCTCAAGGATTACTGCCAGTGGGCAGTCCTCAAAACAGAAAATGTATTTCTTTATTTACCAAATCTTATAAGACTGATTTTACTTTTTTTTTTTTTTTTTTTTTTTTTTTTTCATTGCTAGAGAATTTAACTATTTATGAAGAGTAGAGAACGAATCAGCTGACAGGCCTGTAATGTACATTTATGTGTATACAATATCCCCATGTGTTCTTGTGTGACCATTTTTTTCCCCTTTTTTCTACTTCATTTGTTGTCTTTTTTGGTGTTTATTTATTCTGCAATAGCAGCCTTATCACCGCCATTGTTGCTTGACCAGGTTGCCTAAGTCCTGCATTGGGTACCGGAGGAAGTGATGCCGTGAATTATATTTAAGCTATGTGCAGTGGAGGTATAGTGTAGAGATAAAATTGTATGGACTTCTCCAATGGGGGTAGAATGGACTTTGTTCCTGCAGGGTCTTTATGCAGGACCAAAGGGTCTTTGGTCATGATTTGACTACTGCTGGCCTTGCACTGTCAGATTCAACAAAATGAACCAACAGTTGTATAATGAGAGAGGTTCTTTCTGTGTTCTAATTCATTGGGAAGACCCTCAAACTACACAGTTAATCAGCTTTTATTTGGTCCCAACGTTTGCAGTGAGTGGTCAGTAGTAGGGCTCTGCTGAATCCTTGGCCCTTTCTTTGCTCTGTATTTTGCTATAGACAGTATGTGCCCTCTAGTGAAGAGGTTCCCAACTTCAAACCTCAAGTACCCCCAACCAGTGTTTAATTTTGTTAACGACAATAACACTATTTTAGTTGACTAAAATATGACTAAAACTGAAATGGCATTTTACTCAAAACTATGACTGAATCGAAATTGGACGTCAAAATGAACACAAGTGGTTATATATCACAACAGTTAAATCTGTGTCTGTAGTACGTGTTCCAACCTTAAAGTGGAACTTCAGTCAGTTTTTCAACTTTGCATCTATTAAACCTTCTGCCCTTGTCGTTTTAAACTTTGGATAGTAAAACATTTTTTTTTTTTCTGCCAGTAAATACCTTATACAGCCCACTTCCTGTTTTCTTGTCTGGTCATTACCCTAGGCTTATGACCTCATTCACAGCTCTCTCTCTCTCTCACTCTCCTGAGTTTGCCCGGAAGGGAAGGTGGGTGAGTCATAAGAGGGCCAATGAGAGCTGCAGAGCTGGAGGTGTGCCTCTGTGTAAATCCAGGAAGTTAACGGGCAGCAGCTTCAGCTGCCCACAGTTAAAATGGATGCAGCCAGACTCAGTCAAAGGGAGATTTCTGCAGCATATTTGGAAAGTACAGAATCGCAGTATATATAAAATAATATTCAAAGTGGTTGCAGGGAAGCTTCAGAATGGCAAAGATGTTTTTATTACAAATTATGTGAGCAGACTGCAGTTCCTCTTAAATACCATAAATAATAACATGTTCAATTTTCTTACTTTTAGTATGAGTTTGGAAATTCTTGAAAAATGCTTAAATAATGCATTACAATTTTAACCCCTTTTAAGGGGTTTCCTATGCTGGGAGACAGGGCGGGCTTACGACCATGTCTTAGCCAATCGCGGCGGCCACATGGCTATAAGCCCTGCCCTGCCTCCCGGCATAGCAACCCTCTTAAAGGGCAGCGGCAGCCGGCGCCAAGGGGCTAAAATTGTAATGCATTATTTACATTGCATGTTCGAGAAAACTCGCGATTGCTAGCAGTGGGGTGCGTTTTCTTGCACATCACTATTGGTGCTACTGCTCACAAATATGTGGCCGCTCTGTGCCAAGGCCCGGCAGTCGAGAGGCAGCGGATTGGGATGTAGTCAGGGCCATCAGGTTAACTAAATCCATTCAATTTTAGTCTACTAAAATACGACTAAAACCACAATCGCATTTTAGTCAAAAGACTATGACTAAAACTGCATCAAAATTTGTTGTCAAAATAACACTGCCCCCAACAGGCTATGTTTTGGGATTTTCCCTAATAAAGCCAATGACATTGATTTGAAGCACCAACGCATGATGAAAGAAGACCTGACAGTCTGACTTGTTGGGGGTACTTGAGGACTGAGGTTAGAAACCAATGCTCTAGTAATTACTCAATAGAAAAATGTGGAGAACCGTCACTAGTTACAGCCATAATCCTCTTGCTGGGGACAGTATTGAAGACCTAATGAGACCATACTATGACCTGATAAACCCAAAATGGAGTAATCTTCTTTTTATAGCGTTGAGCAGTAATTTCAGCCAGTAAGACTTCGGCCTAGCCATCCCGAAGATGGTCTGTGTCATCTATGGCAACTAGATGCTGTAGCGCTTGAAGGGCCATGTCACATGAAGGGAATCTTTAAAATGTAGCTGTTATTTTTTCTAATGGAAGTTGCTCCCAGCATTGAAAGAATGATAATGTGCCTTTTTAGAAATTTCAAGAAAATTAGGTGTTCTCCTTAACTGCCAATCAGATCTTTATTTGTATTTTCTGTCTGGCCTTAGATAAATGGAATCTACAATCTGATTGGTTGCAGTAAGGCCACCTGTTTTTAATAGATGCTTATTGAACAATGTCCTTATGCCCCCTCTTTAAGTGTGTCTTGTTGGACAGATGGACTCTGATAAGGCTGTATTGTTGCCGTTAACTGATCAGCCAGTCAGATTTTCAGGCACAAAATAAAACCGGTCAGAGGCAAGAGAGCAGCAAGCTCAAAAGAAGCATGATAAAGTGTTGGGGGGGGGGGGGGGGTTGTGTGTTGCCACTAACAACGGATCGGGTTCTTGCACCATGACCAAGTGCAGTGGCTATAGAGGACATTTTGGGAGACGACAACTTTGGCCAAGGCCCAGTAAAACTGTTCTATATATAAAAATTTCCCCTGCTTGAATATTTGGTTTTTCTACTGGTATAATATTGCGGATATGCGAACCATATTGAATGCTGCTTGGTTGTGTGGTCTCACAGATGGGCATTGGATGCGTTCCCTGGGCTTGGTTGGGCAACGTTTATCTGGTCCATTTGTTGGCCTTCTTATGATGGAAATGCAAAGGTACCACGCAAGTGCTTCTTCCCTATTAATCAATAGTTTAAAAATTAGGCAAAAATATAAACTACTTTAAAAATTTAGATCCGCTTAAATTTTTGCTTTTTGTAATGTTGGATACTGGTAAGCTCTGTGCAGTTTATTAAATGAAGACTGGATTTTGTCTTAAAAATATTTGCAGGCCCCATTAAAATCCCCTTTCTATGGCCCACTTATGCACTTAAGCAGCAAAGGTTAAGACCGGTGCAACCAAGGTTTTTTTCTGCAGGTTTCACGCATAGTACTTAATACTACACTCCTTTTTTTTTTTTTTTTTCTAATTTATTTATTTATTTAGATCTTGCTGTTTTATACTTTGCAAACATTTTTTTTTTTCCTATTTAATATTCCTAAACCAGTTTTTTTTGTCTTTCAATCAATGTGTTTTTTTGTTCTTCCACCAATGTTTCCATGTTCACTGTTGGAGAATAGAACAAGCTTTTGTAGAGCTGTATATGTTGCATTGTGGCGTGTGTAATGTGTATCTGTATCGTAGCATCCACTTTAGGAGAGAAAAAAAAAAAAGAAGTCGATTCTTTTTTTTTTTTTTCTGATCTGGAAGATTAATTTGAAAACCGACATAACCATAAGACTTTCTTTTGCTTCTGCCAATGGACTGATCTGTAACATACTTCAAAGGGATCTGACGGTGAAGAGTCTTTCCGGAATCCCCCAGGACATCGTCTCCAGCTCTAGCTATGACAGATGTATGATACACTGGCAGATTGCATGGTATTTTATCTGAAAATGTCAAACTACAAGAATAAAATTGAATTACAGTTTATGTCCTGGTTTGAGTAATTTTATTTTGGTGCAATTCCTCTTCCTGTGTAAATTATAGTGTAGTTCTACATGGCAATTGAAAGGGGAACTTCAGGCAAAAAGTCAATCATTTGTGTTAAATGAATTACCATGTAGAAGATCTGTGCATTAAAAGTTGAACTCCGGGTAAAGCTTTCCTGTGTTCTAGGCAACAACTGGAAATGTAAACTGTGCCTATGCCGTGCTCTGAAAAATCTAAATTTTGCCTTGAATTTCTCCTATAAAATAGCAGTGCGTATTCTTGCACCTAGGTACTCCTGTGCCTTGATCTTCAATGCTGTATCTGCAGTATGAAATGTAAGGCAGTGGTCTCCAAACTGTGGCCCAAATGCTAGATGCAGCCCTTTGCTTGCATTTATCTGACCCTTGGGGTGCAGTACTCCCATTGATATGAGGCATTATTCTCCTACTGACACTGAGATGCTGTTCTTCCCACTGACACCAACAGGGGGCACAATTCCTCCCACTGGCTCAACAGTGGGGCACAATTCCTACCACTTGCTCTCAACAGTGGGGCACAATTCCTACCACTTGCTCTCAACAGTGGGGCACAATTCCTACCACTTGCTCTCAACAGTGGGGCACAATTCCTACCACTTGCTCTCAACAGTGGGGCACAACAATTGCTTCCAGTGGCTCTCAACAGTGGGGCACAATTCCTTCCAGTGGGGCACAACAATTCCTAACAGTGGGGGACAACAATTCCTTCCAGTGGCTTCAACAATAGGGCACAATACCTCCTCCCACTGGCTTCCAACAGTCAGGCACAGTTCCTCCCACTGGCTCCTATAGTGGGGCACAACAATCCCTTCCAGTGGCTCCAACAGTTGCATAGTTAAGTAAAAAAAAAAAAAAGACATAAGTCCATCTAGTTCAACTTATAAAGGTGGGAAAATAAAAATACAATCCCATATACGCAATCCTATACCCGCAGTTGATCTAGAGGAAGGCAAAGAACCCCAGTAAAGCATGATCAAATTTGCTCCAGCAGGATTTAAAAAAATCCTTTCTGACCACACCCCCCCCCCCCCCCCCCAAGAGTCAATCCGATATTTCCTGGATCAACTTTACCTATAAATGTCACTATACAATTAGATTATGTACATTTAGGAAAGCGACAGTGGGGTATAACAATTCCTCCCACTGGCTCCAACAGTAGAGATTCAGTGATGCCACAACTGTACTGTTCTCCATGCTAGAGAGCAAGCTGTACCTGGGGACCTGCAGTAATGGGGTCTCCCTGATTTTTTTCATCATTCTTTGGAATTGTCCTTGCTCCCTATCCTGCCGCTTCTTTTAAATATTCCCCCACCAGTCATGGGGAAGGAGGGGCAGCTCTGACATGAGGAAGCAAAGCTCTGCTCCTCTGCCAAGGTGACCACCTCCATTCAGAGATGAAATGCAGCACAAATCAAGGAAAATGAGAAACAAAGAGCAAAAGTAATCGTTTTATGTCATAAAAACGACATCTGCTACCATCTCGGAAAGTGATACCCCTTACATTCAGCAGTGGGAGGGGAGTCTGGGCATATACTGTGTGAACTGATTGGTGGAAAGGCACAAACCCCCCCTTCACATAGGTAGAGGAACGAAGAAACTTGCAAAGCTGTAGTTCGAATAGACAAGCTCTCTGCTTATCTATTTCTAAGCTCCCTCCCCGACACAAATTTCCAGCTGCTTTTATCTTATGTGTCAGGGAGCTTGTCAGAAGTGGAGCAGCAGAAAGACACAGCATTTAGAGCATTGGAGAGAGATAGGTAAACACTACAGATATACTGTATGTGCCCGGGTCAAATTTCATGAATGGGGTTTACAACCACTTTAAGTGGAAAAGATGCCATTTCACTCATTTCATGGCCAACAAATATGCAGGTCAGTGATGGAAACTACACCTGTACATGTGGGACTCATGAGACTCCTGGTTATTAACGCATTTCTGAGTGATGGCTTTCCTTCCTTCATTTAGGATTAGACATGCTGGGTCTCCTGGTCCTCTCCCAAATGCTTGGAATGAACCCTTTACATGCTTGTCAGCCATCCTTTGAGAATCTTCATAGAGAAAGGACTTTTGTCAAGCACAGCAACTGTGTGTCATAGAATTAGCCTTACATTGCAAGGATATGTATTTGAGAAAAATACTATAACAAAAATTATGTTGACATTAACCGCTTCCCGACCGCCTAACGCCGATATACGTCGGCAAAATGGCACGGGCAGGCAAAATCACGTACCTGTACGTGATCGTGCATGTGCCTGCCTGTGGGTCGCGCGCGCGCCGCCAGCAGCGCGCTCGCGACCCGGTCGGGAGCTCCGTGATCCCGGCCGCGGGACAAGCGGACCCGATCGCCGCTGGTGTCCCGTGATCGGGTTACGGAGCTGAAGAACGGGGGGGGGGGGGGGGTATGTGTAAACAAACCTCTCCCCGCGCTTCCTACTCTGCCTGTCATTGATCGGCTGTTCCCTGTCATCGGGAAAGCCGATCAATGACGTCAGACGTCAGCCCCGCCCCCTAATGTAAAAAAAAAAAACGCACACGTCACAGCCCATAACCCCTCCTCTCCCCCTAGTGGTTAACCCCTTCACTACAACTGTCATTTATACAGGAACCAATGCATTTAAATAGCATTGATTGCTGTATAAATGACAATGGTCCCAAAAATGTGTCAAAAATGTCCGATGTGTCCGCCATAATGTCGCAGTCACAATAAAAATCGCTGATCGCCGCCATTACTAGTAAAAAAAAAAAATAATAATAAAAATGCTATAAAACTATCCCCTATTTTGTAAACGCTATAACTTTTGTGCAAACCAATCAATAATCGCTAATTGCGATTTTTTTTTTTTTTTACCAAAAATATGTCGAAGAATACGTATCGGCCTAAACTGAGAAAAAAAAAATTTTATATATTTTTTGGGGATATTTCTTATAGCAATTTCTCTATTTTTGTTTATAGCGCAAAAAATAAAAACCGCAGGGGCGATCAAATACCACCAAAAGAAAGCTCTATTTGTGGGGAAAAAAGGACGCCAATTTTGTTTTGGAGCCACGTCGCACAACCGCGCAATTGTCAGTTAAATCGACGCAGTGCCGAATCGCAAAAAGGGGCCTGGTCCTTTGGCTGCCAATTGGTCTGGGGCTGAAGTGGTTAAACTATTTAATCTTTTATTCAAAAGTACATTTAATAATTTAGTTCAATAGATTTTTACTAGGTTTGATATTAAACTGAATAAAACTGGTTTGTTACAATAGTTTCCATCAAAGAAGGAAAAATTATTATTCATCAAATAACTTAAGTAGAGGTTCATCTTGAGTGAAGTCTAATGTAGATAACTTCTCTGTATTATATCCACATCTCAGAAAATACAAATAAAAGGATCTAACAAGTCTATTCAAAAACCTTGATTACTAACACAAGATAGCAAATCAAACAGATTATTGAACATTTGCGTTTCAAACCAGGACCCACTGACAGTCACTTGGTAGGCTATGCAAGGGAGGGAGCAGCTAGCGGAGACCGGGTTTTACCATAAAACATTTCCCAAAGGGCCCACTTATTGTGGAATTTGGAGATGTTACCCTCCTTTGTATGCCATAATCTGTTCATAGCCGTATATTTCTTCCAGAAGTCTAATAACCGCTCCCACATTAGGAGCCATTGGAGACTTCCATTTACGCAACAAAGTTAAATGTGCTACAAACATCAATTGCATAAATATAGCAATGTAATGTAAGAGGAATTTTTTCCACATCTATACTTAACTCCCTGAATTATATTAATCCTTATGAAACCTGAACTTCTAGAGGACAATCGGGAGACCATATTCCAAAAGCTGCACACATGAGGGCAGAACCGTAGCATGTGAGCTAAGGTGCCCACCTGACTGCATCCCCTCCAACAGATCTTAGATTCCCTCCTGGCAAATTTGTATATTGTGTAGGGTGTGGGATACCAATGCAGGTCTATGTTTTGCACCATTTCCCAGTGTGTAGAGTATTTTGAAAATACAAGATTATTTTGAATGTTTTTTTGCCACTGTTGGTCGGAAATGCTCATGTTCAGTTCATTTTTCCATTTAGAGAGGGGTTTGGGTTTATCAAAACAGTAGATTCCAATGAGTTGTAAAAGAAAGATATCCCTTTCATGTTGGTATTAAGGGAATTCCAATAATTTCAGATGACACTAGGTAGCTGGAGATCAGGGCGTGGTTTAGTACGTAGATAGGAAGCTATTTAGACATGAGTCATCAAGTCTCTCTCTGATAGAGAAAGCAGAGGAAAACCTTTCAAAGGAGAGTCATTTCCAATTTTTAATAATATCCGATAGCCAAAGGATGCCTTTCCCCCTCCCATTGTTGAATCACTAAATCTAGGCTAAAAAATCCGAAAGGTGGCAAAGGTATCCATACATTCTTAGTACTGCGTTCTCCAAATATACCATAATACTGCCAAGCTAAAAGAGATGCTGTAATCATTTGAGTACTGAAATTTACCATATAGGCTGGTTATAGATCTAGATAGCAGCATAGAATGTAGACTACCCGTATGCATGTCAGCAAATTGTGATGTTCTGAAAATAAACCCGGAAACAGAACAAGGGTGCACACACCGCTTCAGGCAAAAAATGGACACACCCGATCCAAGGTGCTAATCCCGGCTCATCACCGTAGGCAATATGAAGAAGATATTCACTGAACAAGCATGGTTCTTTTTGTGTGAAACGTGTCAACTGATCATCATTGCTATTTTGTCTGGCTCATGAAAATAAAGACATTTCTACAGCATCTTTTGGATTCAAGTGTGCGATCAATCTTTTCTTCTCTTCCTGAATAATAAACCCTCTGTGAAAACATGTAAAGTATAAATCCAAAATTGCGGTCTTGATACTCCCACTAAAGCCTCATTTTTTCCAGGACTTGAGCTAGATAACCCCAGTGTATATGGTCAAAGCCCAGATGGCAAGAATAACTTGCCATAAATTTGTGGCAATGTTGAATTGTAAAGTCTTGTTAACTTACTGCACATTCTCACTGGAAAGTTGTACACCTGCAGAGCACTTGACGTTCTAGTTGACACTTTTCCAATTTGTAGCATGACAAGTCTCTAGCAAGAGCAAAGTTGCAGTGGTGAGTCTACAGCGTGAAAATTCAGCCACAGTGACCCCTGTGGTGGGATGACTATTGCATAACATAACAACCAGAACTTGCAAAGAAAGTTGATCTGGAGTTATGCAATGCGGACTTGCTGCGATTTTGCAACAAATGTGTAAAGCCTGGCAAGTCTACCAATAGCTTAGCAAGTCATTTTCAAACTTGCAGCTCCATTGCTTGCTATCTGGGTGGCAGCCAATCCGTTTCTAACCTCAGCTTGTTCAATTAAGCTTTGGAAATAAAATCTGGAAGCTGATTGGTTTCTATGCAGAAGTACATCTGATTTTGCACTCTTCAGCTTTAGTGAATAAACCCCAATATTGCGGCATCTGTTGGCTCTGGTTTCTGTGCGAGCTGTATATCGTGGTAAAAAAAAGCATGATCAGACCATGTTATGGATTACTGATTTGCTAATTTTGTTTGTTTTTTTTTTTCTGGTTGATACATTTTAACAATCTGGAGTGAACGTGAGGAGTAAAAAAGGAACAGTCCCACTCTGTTGAGTGCTGGCATCTCCAGATGATGTACAAGTTGGAGATGTTGATAAAGTGAGCTAATGTAGCTCTATGGAGATGCTTGCAAAATGGATTAGAGATATCTAACTGCTTGTCAGGTACAGCATTAAAATCACTGCAGAGAATAGAAGAACCCTTTGTACGTACCATATTTGCCGGTGTATAAGGTGACACGGCATATAAGACGACCCCCTAATCTTACAGTTTTAAAAGCGTTTTTTCCTGTACTTACCGTATAAGATGACCCCCCCCCCCTCCTTCCGAGGCTTCCGACGCTTCATATTTCTTCCTTCCTCCTGCTTTTGCTGGAGCCAATCACGGCGAGCGATGTATTCTATTATTGAATACAAAGCCTGCTTGGATTGGCAGAAGCTGTAACATCAGCCCGTGCCTCTCTGACTCTCAAAGCCAATTGGCAGAGGTTGTTACTCCAATCCGAGCAGGCTCTGTATTCATTTGAATACACCGCTCACTGGGATTGGCTCAGCGGTATATACTGTATGTAGCCGAAGCTACATACAGTATTACCGAACACCTAGCAGGCATCCGAGGGGCTGACCCGGCGTATAAGATGACCCCTGCTTTTTGGCCAGATTTTTTAAGTGTAAAAGGTCGTCTTATACGCCGGAAAATACGGTAGATTTAACCACCTGATTACTTTGCACTTAAACCCCCCTCGTGACCAGACCAATTTTCAGCTTTTGGTGCTGACGCACTTTGAATGACAATTGCGCGGTCATACAACACTGTACCCAAATGAAATTTTTATCATTTTTTTTCCCACAAATAGAGCTTTCTTTTGGTGGTATTTAATCACAGCTGGGGTTTTTATTTTTTGCTAAACAAACAAAAAAAGATGGAAAATTAGAAAAAAAAAAAAAAATCATGTTTAATAGTTTGTTATAAAATTTTGCAAACAGGTAATTTTTCTGCTTCATTGATATGCGCTGATGAGGCGGCACAGGTGGGCACTGATAGGCTGCACTGGTGGGCACTGATAGGCTGCACTGGTGGGGACAGATAAGTCGGTACTGATGGGGACAGCAAAGATGGCACTGATGGGCATGGATGGGTAGCACGGATGGGTGGCACTGATGGATGACACTGATGGGCACTGATAGGTGGCACTGATGGGCACTGGTAGGTGACACAGATGAGCACTGGTAGGTGACACTGATGTGCAGCACTGGCACTGTGGGCACTGAGAGATGGCACTGTGGGCACTGAGATGGCAGTGTGGGCACTGGTAGGCGACACTTTAATTGGGGAAAGGTGGGCACAATTGATTGGGCACATTGCAGTGAGAGGGACTGATGTCCCTCTCACTGCCGCCGGTGATTACCGGCTCTGTTATCACATGATCAGCTGTCATTGGCTCACAGCTGATCACGTGGTAAGGGGTCGGGATCGACCCCTTACTCGGATCTGTGATCCAGCGAGTCTCACAGACTCGCTGATCACAGAGCGCGCCGCGCGCGCCCTTCAGGGGGCGCGCAGGCAGCTCGTGTCCCGGCACAATAGATCCGCGCTGTAGCCGTCATTTGGCTATAGCGCGGGTCTAAGGTAGGTAACTTTCCGACGTATTTTTTTTCAAACCGAATTTTTTTTTGAAGTTTGGTAGGTATACGTTGACCAGTGTGAACCCACAGGTGAGGATAATCTGCCCATGTCATCCGTGATGGATGATATACATTTGAAGGCTACTGTATTCTTAATTACTATAGCCACACCTCGTGTGGCGCATTTGTAAAAAAGATGTTAGGGAAAGTGTGACAGCAAGGGAAGGTTATGATTATTAAATTAAGTCTCTTGTAGGCACAAAATGTCACAGCCAAGGCTCCGTGGCTCTTTCCAAAGCATATGGCTCTTTGCTGGACTTTAGGTACTGTTATTGTGTATTTTCTCATAATGATTATATAGAGGATGTTTTTTCTTTCCCTTCAAAATGCCTTAAACATGTTCTTTCATGCATATCCTAAATTCCTCCTATATTGTTTATTGTGAATGCAGTAAATAACTGTGCTGTGTATTAATAGATTTTTAATTTAAAATGTACTTTTGTACCAGTGGGGATAAAATCTTATTTTATATTCTCGTTCGCCATTTTGTGCTTTGCTTTATTGCATCTACAGGCCATGAATATAGAACATTCAATATAACCACCCTTGCAGTTGGGCTTTTATTTTTGTTCTAAACCACGGGGGTGATTTTTAGAGACAGATTAGATGCTTGTTTAAAAATTATAATTATCCAGAAGAAGGGATCAGAATATTTTATCAACTTTCAAGCTACTCCAGTGTTTTCTAATAATTTGTTTTATAGTATCGCACACAAGTGAGTACACCCCTCACATTTTTGTAAATATTTTATCCTTTTCATGTGACAACACTGAAGAAATTAAACTTTGCTACAATGTAAAGTAGTGAGTGTACAGCTTGTATAACAGTGTACATTTGCTGTCCCCTCAAAATAACTCAACACACAGCCATTAATGTCTAAACTGCTGGCAACAAAGTGAGTACACCCCTAAGTGAAAATGTCCAAATTGGGCTCAATTAGACATTTTCCCCCTATGTCATGTGACTCGTTAGTGTTACAAGGTCTCAGGTGTGAATGGGGAGCAGGTGTGTTAAATTTGGTGTTATCGCTCTCACTCTCTCATGCTGGTCACTGGAAGTTCAACACGGCACCTCATGGCAAAGAACTCTCTGAGGATCTGAAAAAAAGAATTGTTGCTCTACATAAAGATGACCTAGGCTATAAGAAGATTGCCAAGACCCTGAAACTGAGCTGCAGCATGGTGGCCAAGACCATACAGCGGTTTAACAGGACAGGCCTCACCATGATGGATCAAAGAAGAGTGCATGTGCTCAGCATCATAGTGCTGCCAGCATTGCTGCAGAGGTTGAAGGGGTGGGGGGGGGGGGTCAGCCTGTCAGTGCTCAGACCATACGCCGCACACTGCATCAAATTGGTCTGCATGGCTGTTGTCCCAGAAGAAAGCCTCTTCTAAAGATGATGCACAAGAGAGGCTGAAAACAGTGTGCTGAAGACAAGCAGACTAAGGAAATTGCTGGAACCATGTCCTGTGGTCTGATGAGACCAAGATGAACTTATTTGATTCAGATGGTGCCAAGCGTGGGGGGCAAGTCCAGTCAAGTGACCCATTGAATCACCGAATCAGCTCACCATCCATCTACACCACATGTCCTGTACAGAGAGAGAGGGAGACTGCTCCACATTGCCCCAGAGAGAGAGAGACTGCTTGACATTGCCTGCAGAGAGACCGCTTTATACTGCCTGCTCAGAGAGAGAGAGACCGCTTCGCTTCACACTGCCTGCACAAAAAGAGACCGCTTCACACTGCCTGCACTGCACAAAGAGAGAGACCGCTTCACACTGCCTGCAGAGAGAGAGAGACCGCTTCACACTGCCTGCAGAGAGAGAGACCGCTTCACACTGCCTGCACAAAAAGAGACTGCTTCACACTGCCTGCAGAGAGAGAGAGACCGCTTCACACTGCCTGCAGAGAGAGAGACCGCTTCACACTGCCTGCACAGAGACCGCTTCACACTGCCTGCAGAGAGAGAGACCGCTTCACACTGCCTGCACAGAGAAGGAGAGACCGCTTCACACTGCAGAGAGAGAGACCGCTTCACACTGCCTGCAGAGAGAGAAAGACCGCTTCACACTGCCTGCACAGAGGAGGAGAGACCGCTTCACACTGCCTGCAGAGAGAGAGACCGCTTCACACTGCCTGCAGAGAGAGAGACCGCTTCACACTGCCTGCAGAGAGAGAGACCGCTTCACACTGCCTGCAGAGAGAGAGACCGCTTCACACTGCCTGCAGAGAGAGAGACCGCTTCACACTGCCTGCAGAGAGAGAGACAGCTTCACACTGCCTGCAGAGAGAGAGACCGCTTCACACTGCCTGCAGAGAGAGAGACCGCTTCACACTGCCTGCAGAGAGAGAGACCGCTTCACACTGCCTGCAGAGAGAGAGACCGCTTCACACTGCCTGCAGAGAGAGAGACCGCTTCACACTGCCTGCAGAGAGAGAGAGACCGCTTCACACTGCCTGCAGAGAGAGAGACCGCTTCACACTGCCTGCAGAGAGAGAGACCGCTTCACACTGCCTGCAGAGAGAGAGACCGCTTCACACTGCCTGCAGAGAGAGAAAGACCGCTTCACACTGCCTGCAGAGAGAGAAAGACCGCCTCACACTGCCTGCAGAGAGAGAAAGACCGCTTCACACTGCCTGCAGAGAGAGAGACCGCTTTACACTGCCTGCAGAGAGAGAGACCGCTTTACACTGCCTGCAGAGAGAGAGACCGCTTTACACTGCCTGTAGAAAGAGAGACCGCTTTACACTGCCTGTAGAGAGAGAGACCGCTTTACACTGCCTGCAGAGAGAGAGAGACCGCTTTACACTGCCTGCAGAGAGAGAGACCGCTTCACACTGCCTGCAGAGAGAGAGACCGATTCACACTGCCTGCAGAGAGAGAGACCGATTCACACTGCCTGCAGAGAGAGAGACTGATTCACACTGCCTGCAGAGAGAGAGAGACTGAGTCACACTGCCTGCAGAGAGAGAGAGACAGCTACACACTGCCTGCAGAGAGAGAGACCGCTTTACACTGCCTGCAGAGAGAGAGACCGCTTTACACTGCCTGTAGAGAGAGAGACCGTTTCACACTGCCTGCAGAGAGAGAGACCACTTCACACTGCCTGCAGAGAGAGAGACTGCTTCACACTGCCTGCAGAGAGAGAGAGAGAGAGAGAGAGAGAGAGAGAGAGAGAGAGACACTGAGAGAGAGAGAGAGAGAGTCCGCTTCACACTGCATGCAGAGAGGGAGACTGCTTCACACTGCCTGCAGAGAGAGAGACTGCTTCACACTGCCTGCAGAGAGAGAGACCGCTTCACACTGCCTGCACAGAGAGAGAGAGACCGCTTCACAATGCCTGCACAGAGAGAGACCGCTTCACACTGCCTGCACAGAGAGAGAGAGACCGCTTCACACTGCCTGCACAGAGAGAGAGAGACCGCTTCACACTGCCTGCACAGAGAGAGACCGCTTCACACTGCCTGCACAGAGAGAGACCGCTTCACACTGCCTGCACAGAGAGAGACCGATTCACACTGCCTGCAGAGAGATAGAGAGACCACTTCACAATGCCTGCACAGAGAGAGAGAGAGACCACTTCACACTGCCTGCAGAGAGAGAGACCGCTTCACACTGCCTGCACAGAGATAGAGAGAGAGAGACTAATTCACAGTGCCTGCACAGAGAGAGACCGCCGCTAAAACAATGGTAAAGAGCCACTAAAACGAGCAGCACTTTACCACTACCGCCCCAGTGTGAAAGTACCCTTAGGTATTAGATGTGCGAACAAAAAGGTGAGAGCCCATCTAATACCTACAGAGAGTAATGGAAATAAGGTGGAGTTCAAAGTGAACCACCGTGCCATTACCTGCAGGGACTGGCATTTATTGGGTTAAAACAGGCAGGGATTAAATGTGATATCAACTCCTCACTGCCTGTCAAATGCCTCTGAAAAGTGACCTGAGCATGGATCACTTTTCAGAGGAGTGGCAGTGCCTGCTGCAAGTGAATACAAGCCTTTGGGCTCACACTGGTGTGCTGCGGTTCGGATGCAGTGCGGGTGTACTGGTTTCCTTAGCTGCAGTCCCTCAGACTTCTTTTAGGTTACACATTTTAGCTGCATTTTCTGAAAGTGCACCAAAGATGCAGCATGCAGGACGTTTTGTGCACTTTCAGAACATGCAGTAAATGTGCAACCTTTATGGGGCCAGGGGCAATATGCAGGAAGACTGCCAGTACATCAGCACTGCAGCATGCCAGTGTGAGCCCCACATCATACCAGCTAGGAGGGCAAGGTACTGCACAGACTGCTAGAAAAAAGAAAAAAAAACTCTTTGGCTGCAGAGAGGGGGAGGGAGGAGGAGCTCACTTACTTGGATGGTCCCAGACTCCCAGGAGACTCACTGTATTCCAGCCGACTGCTCAGATTGAACTTTCCCGCCCACACATCCTCTTCACAGAGAGCACACGGGCTGCCTGGACTGTGGGCGGGGAAAGAGAGCAGGTCCAGCCTCTGCCAGCCATTCATGTGGAGGAGGGAGGGGCTGCTCCCACAATGCAGTGAGAGCAGCCAGCAGCATCTAGCTAGCCAATCGGCGGCCGGTGCAGTGCCATAGAATGAGATTTGCCATAGAATGAGATGCTCCGCCTCATCACATCCTATTGGCTCACAATCAGTCTCACTTTGGCTATCATAGGGAGAGGATCTCCTCTCTGTGATAGCTGGACCTGCACGGAGCTCTCCGTGTCCCGGTCCAGCCCGGTGGATGGCTCATCTCTGTCACTGGAGGTAGAAGTTCAGTGCAGGGCACATAGGAAGGAGGAGGAGGAGGGGGGGGGGGGTGAGGGGCACACACCAATCATATCTGCAGAACTGGGCAAGCAGTCCCATGTGAAAGGACCTGTGGACGACGGGCACGTTACAGCCCCAGGTGCCAGGGTGTCCAGTGATAACAATCACCAGACAGAGAGAGAGGAAGGTACAAAGTCATCTGCAAAGCCTGCTTTCTGCTTAAACGCTTCACATCCCATTATATATTCACTGCTAAATAAGACTGTTCACAGGAAAAACCCCCCCCCCCCCCCTGCAACCCCAACCCCCACCCGTTCACCATTCATTCTGCACGGGGCTTTGTAAGTAGAGTAGAAGTCAGAGCATTGCGGTGCCCATCCAGGGGAAGTCTCCTAGCTGGACGCTCCAGCATTTACAGGTTCAAGAATTAAAAAGCCGCTCTCTCGCTAGCAGTGTGCAGGAGTTAATGGCTCGGCCAGCTGCTCAGAATCTCCCCCCGTCTAGGACAATGAGAGCGAATGGCAGCGGCGGAATGTAGTAAAGATCTTCTGCCTTTTCAATAGACTGAATGCAGAGAAGCTCCAGCTTGGAATCCTCCTGCGGATTCCTCAGCTGCTGCTGCTGCATGGGGGTGACGGTGATAAAGATACAAGCGGCACAAAACATTTTCCGTGCTTTGCAAAAGTGTCACTCAGCACTTTGAGCCATCCCTTAAAACCACAACTCAAATCGCCTATTTAGCTCCTATAGAGCTCCGTGCAGGTCCAGCTATCACAGGGAGGAGATCCTCTCCCTATGATAGCCAAAGTGAGACTGATTGTGAGCCAATAGGATGTGACGGAGGCAGAGCATCTCATTCTATGGCAAATCTCATTCTATGGCACTGCACCGGCTGCAAGCTCACATGACTTTCTGCCTTCTACTACGGTAGCCCGGCTAGATAAAACAGTTCAGCTGATAGCGCCCCGCCTACCGATCTCTTTCCGCGTTACTTATTGGAAAAGCCGCCTAGCTACGCCAGTCCGGATAGCGTAAATGCCACGCCCCTCCACACGCCGCCTCTTGAAGCGATGTGTCTGTAGGCGCACTCCCGTGTCTATTCACAACCCCAGTGCGCCTGCTGAGGAGACATGCGCGCTCCCGACGCACAGTCTTTTTATTGTTAGCCTCACTAGTATTGTATTCCCTCTTGTAGATGAAAAGAGCCATTAAAACAGAAAGAAATCACATCTATTTAGGACAAGTTTACATTGGCGCCAAAAGCAGACGTTTATACGGGTATTCCGAGCAACCTATCACAATGGTGTGCGTAGCAGCGAGCGATGACATCACATCGCACCACAAATCATCCGTCATCTGTTGTTTGGCTACCGTTACCGCTTCCCAAACGCCTCTATGTAAACGCACTGCAAACACGCCACAAATGCCTCACAAATGACTGTGGTGTTTTCTAACGCGTTTGTGATGCGTCCAGAAAGCGTTCATAGCTGAGATAGTACAAGCAGTGCCGATCCTGACCTCCCTGGGGCCCTAAGCAAAATTCTGCTAAGGGGCCCTCTACCTGACCCATGATGCCGTGAGCATAGGTGCCCAGAGAGCCTCCCTCCTTACATTAGGGTCCTCAGAGAGCCTCCCCTTACGTCAGGGCCCCTAGAAAGCCTCCCCTTACGTCAGGGCCCCTAGAAAGCCTCCCCTTACGTCAGGGCCCCTAGAAAGCCTCCCCTTACGTCAGGGTCCCCAGAGGGCTCCCCTTACATCAGTGTCCTCAGAGAGCCCCTCCTCAAATCAGGGTCCCCAGAGAGCCTCCCCCTACATCAGGATCCCCAGAGAGACTTCCTTAAATCCTCACCGCGCCAATCATTGCAGCCTCACCGTGCCCATTATTGCAGCCTCAC
>CM053031.1:43753173-43871783 GCA_028564925.1 Lithobates sylvaticus
ATATATATATATATATATATATATATATATATATATATATATATATATATATATATATATATATATATATATAATGTGTGTGTGTGTATATATACACACATGTATATATAATGTGTGTGTGTATACATGTATATATTATGTAGGGGGACTCTTTATTTTATTAACATTAAATCACACCGTCTGTCCGTGTATTGAGCGGTGATAATCTATCACTGCTTAATAAACTGACATCTGTGTTTCTGTGAATTTCTGGTGCTGTAATCTCGTAAAGTCTCACGAGATTCCAGTATCAGGGGCCGTTCTCCAGTGTTAGAAGCATTTGTAGATCTCTTCACTCCTCCAAGATCTACTCCGCTTCATAAACTGGCACACAGAAGAGAAAAATCTCCTCTGTGAATGCCGGAGAATGAAGCAGTGAATAGGATTTCACTGTTTCATAAATGGACACCTAAATGTCTTTTTTTATTTTGCAGCAGAAGAGGACGACCGTCAGCAGAAGAGGACGACCGTCAGCAGAAGAGGACGACCGTCAGCAGAAGAGGACGACCGTCAGCAGAAGAGGACGACCGTCAGCAGAAGAGGACGACCGTCAGCAGAAGAGGACGACCGTCAGCAGAAGAGGACGACCGTCAGCAGAAGAGGACGACCGTCAGCAGAAGAGGACGACCGTCAGCAGAAGAGGACGACCGTCAGCAGAAGAGGACGACCGTCAGCAGAAGAGGACGACCGTCAGCAGAAGAGGACGACCGTCAGCAGAAGAGGACGACCGTCAGCAGAAGAGGACGACCGTCAGCAGAAGAGGACGACCGTCAGCAGAAGAGGACGACCGTCAGCAGAAGAGGACGACCGTCAGCAGAAGAGGACGACCGTCAGCAGAAGAGGACGACCGTCAGCAGAAGAGGACGACCGTCAGCAGAAGAGGACGACCGTCAGCAGAAGAGGACGACCGTCAGCAGAAGAGGACGACCGTCAGCAGAAGAGGACGACCGTCAGCAGAAGAGGACGACCGTCAGCAGAAGAGGACGACCGTCAGCAGAAGAGGAGGACCGTCAGCAGAAGAGGACGACCGTCAGCAGAAGAGGACGACCGTCAGCAGAAGAGGAGGACCGTCAGCAGAAGAGGACGACCGTCAGCAGAAGAGGACGACCGTCAGCAGAAGAGGAGGACCGTCAGCAGAAGAGGACGACCGTCAGCAGAAGAGGACGACCGTCAGCAGAAGAGGACGACCGTCAGCAGAAGAGGACGACCGTCAGCAGAAGAGGACGACCGTCAGCAGAAGAGGACGACCGTCAGCAGAAGAGGACGACCGTCAGCAGAAGAGGACGACCGTCAGCAGAAGAGGACGACCGTCAGCAGAAGAGGACGACCGTCAGCAGAAGAGGACGACCGTCAGCAGAAGAGGACGACCGTCAGCAGAAGAGGACGACCGTCAGCAGAAGAGGACGACCGTCAGCAGAAGAGGACGACCGTCAGCAGAAGAGGACGACCGTCAGCAGAAGAGGACGACCGTCAGCAGAAGAGGACGACCGTCAGCAGAAGAGGACGACCGTCAGCAGAAGAGGACGACCGTCAGCAGAAGAGGACGACCGTCAGCAGAAGAGGACGACCGTCAGCAGAAGAGGACGACCGTCAGCAGAAGAGGACGACCGTCAGCAGAAGAGGACGACCGTCAGCAGAAGAGGACGACCGTCAGCAGAAGAGGACGACCGTCAGCAGAAGAGGACGACCGTCAGCAGAAGAGGACGACCGTCAGCAGAAGAGGACGACCGTCAGCAGAAGAGGACGACCGTCAGCAGAAGAGGACGACCGTCAGCAGAAGAGGAGGACCGTCAGCAGAAGAGGAGGACCGTCAGCAGAAGAGGACGACCGTCAGCAGAAGAGGAGGACCGTCAGCAGAAGAGGACGACCGTCAGCAGAAGAGGACGACCGTCAGCAGAAGAGGAGGACCGTCAGCAGAAGAGGACGACCGTCAGCAGAAGAGGACGACCGTCAGCAGAAGAGGAGGACCGTCAGCAGAAGAGGACGACCGTCAGCAGAAGAGGACGACCGTCAGCAGAAGAGGACAGAAGAGAGGACCGTCAGCAGAAGAGGAGGACCGTCAGCAGAAGAGGACGACCGTCAGCAGAAGAGGACGACCGTCAGCAGAAGAGGACGACCGTCAGCAGAGGAGGAGGACCGTCAGCAGAAGAGGACGACCGAACTGGACCGTCAGCAGAAGAGGACGACCGTCAGCAGAAGAGGACGACCGTCAGCAGAAGAGGACGACCGTCAGCAGAAGAGGACGACCGTCAGCAGAAGAGGACGACCGTCAGCAGAAGAGGACGACCGTCAGCAGAAGAGGAGGACCGTCAGCAGAAGAGGAGGACCGTCAGCAGAAGAGGAGGACCGTCAGCAGAAGAGGACGACCGTCAGCAGAAGAGGAGGACCGTCAGCAGAAGAGGAGGACCGTCAGCAGAAGAGGAGGACCGTCAGCAGAAGAGGAGGACCGTCAGCAGAAGAGGAGACCGTCAGCAGAAGAGGACGACCGTCAGCAGAAGAGGACGACCGTCAGCAGAAGAGGACGACCGTCAGCAGACGAGGACGACCGTCAGCAGAAGAGGACGACCGTCAGCAGAAGAGGAGGACCGTCAGCAGAAGAGGAGGACCGTCAGCAGAAGAGGACGACCGTCAGCAGAAGAGGACGACCGTCAGCAGAAGAGGACGACCGTCAGCAGAAGAGGAGGACCGTCAGCAGAAGAGGGGACCGTCAGCAGAAGAGGACGACCGTCAGCAGAAGAGGACGACCGTCAGCAGAAGAGGACGACCGTCAGCAGAAGAGGACGACCGTCAGCAGAAGAGGACGACCGTCAGCAGAAGAGGACGACCGTCAGCAGAAGAGGAGGACCGTCAGCAGAAGAGAGGACCGTCAGCAGAAGAGGAGGACCGTCAGCAGAAGAGGACGACCGTCAGCAGAAGAGGAGGACCGTCAGCAGAAGAGGAGGACCGTCAGCAGAAGAGGAGGACCGTCAGCAGAAGAGGACCGTCAGCAGAAGAGGAGGACCGTCAGCAGAAGAGGACGACCGTCAGCAGAAGAGGACGACCGTCAGCAGAAGAGGAGGACCGAAGAGGACCGTCAGCAGAAGAGGACGACCGTCAGCAGAAGAGGACGACAGTCAGCAGAAGAGGAGGACCGTCAGCAGAAGAGGAGGACCGTCAGCAGAAGAGGAGGACCGTCAGCAGAAGAGGACGACCGTCAGCAGAAGAGGACGACCGTCAGCAGAAGAGGACGACCGAAGAGGACCGTCAGCAGAAGAGGAGGACCGTCAGCAGAAGAGGAGGACCGTCAGCAGAAGAGAGGACCGTCAGCAGAAGAGGGGACCGTCAGCAGAAGAGGACGACCGTCAGCAGAAGAGGAGGACCGTCAGCAGAAGAGGAGGACCGTCAGCAGAAGAGGAGGACCGTCAGCAGAAG
Organism: Lithobates sylvaticus; assembly: GCA_028564925.1. Lineage (NCBI taxonomy): Eukaryota > Metazoa > Chordata > Amphibia > Anura > Ranidae > Lithobates > Lithobates sylvaticus. The sequence goes on from CM053031.1 coordinate 43,756,624, forward strand.
AGGAGGTCCGAAGAGGACCGTCAGCAGAAGAGGAGGACCGTCAGCAGAAGAGGAGGACCGTCAGCAGAAGAGGAGGACCGTCAGCAGAAGAGGACGACCGTCAGCAGAAGAGGACGACCGTCAGCAGAAGAGGACGACCGTCAGCAGAAGAGGACGACCGTCAGCAGAAGAGGAGGACCGTCAGCAGAAGAGGAGGACCGTCAGCAGAAGAGGACGACCGTCAGCAGAAGAGGAGACCGTCAGCAGAAGAGGACCGTCAGCAGAAGAGAGGAGGACCGTCAGCAGAAGAGGACGACCGTCAGCAGAAGAGGACGACCGTCAGCAGAAGAGACGACCGTCAGCAGAAGAGGACGACCGTCAGCAGAAGAGGAGGACCGTCAGCAGAAGAGGAGGAGGACCGTCAGCAGAAGAGGAGGACCGTCAGCAGAAGAGGAGGACCGTCAGCAGAAGAGGACGACCGTCAGCAGAAGAGGACGACCGTCAGCAGAAGAGGAGGACCGTCAGCAGAAGAGGAGGACCGTCAGCAGAAGAGGACCGACAGGACCGTCAGCAGAAGAGGACGACCGTCAGCAGAAGAGGACGACCGTCAGCAGAAGAGAGGAGGACCGTCAGCAGAAGAGGAGGACCGTCAGCAGAAGAGAGGACCGTCAGCAGAAGAGGAGACCGTCAGCAGAAGAGGACGACCGTCAGCAGAAGAGGAGGACCGTCAGCAGAAGAGGACGACCGTCAGCAGAAGAGGAGGACCGTCAGCAGAAGAGAGGACCGTCAGCAGCAGAGAGAGGACCGTCAGCAGAAGAGAGGACCGTCAGCAGAAGAGGACCGTCAGCAGAAGAGGAGGACCGTCAGCAGAAGAGGAGGACCGTCAGCAGAAGAGGAGGACCGTCAGCAGAAGAGGAGGACCGTCAGCAGAAGAGGAGGACCGTCAGCAGAAGAGGAGGACCGTCAGCAGAAGAGGAGGACCGTCAGCAGAAGAGGAGGACCGTCAGCAGAAGAGGAGGACCGTCAGCAGAAGAGGAGGACCGTCAGCAGAAGAGGAGGACCGTCAGCAGAAGAGGAGGACCGTCAGCAGAAGAGGAGGACCGTCAGCAGAAGAGGGACCGTCAGCAGAAGAGGAGGACCGTCAGCAGTCAGCAGAAGAGGAGGACCGTCAGCAGAAGAGGAGGACCGTCAGCACCGAAGAGGAGGACCGTCAGCAGAAGAGGAGGACCGTCAGCAGAAGAGGACCGTCAGCAGAAGAGGAGGACCGTCAGCAGAAGAGGACGACCGTCAGCAGAAGAGGAGGACCGTCAGCAGAAGAGGACGACCGTCAGCAGAAGAAGAGGACCGTCAGCAGAAGAGGAGGACCGTCAGCAGAAGAGGAGGACCGTCAGCAGAAGAGGAGGACCGTCAGCAGAAGAGGACGACCGTCAGCAGAAGAGGAGGACCGTCAGCAGAAGAGGAGGACCGTCAGCAGAAGAGGAGGACCGTCAGCAGAAGAGGACCGTCAGCAGAAGAGGAGGACCGTCAGCAGAAGAGAGGACCGTCAGCAGAAGAGGAGGACCGTCAGCAGAAGAGGAGGACCGTCAGCAGAAGAGGAGGACCGTCAGCAGAAGAGGACGACCGTCAGCAGAAGAGGACGACCGTCAGCAGAAGAGGAGGACCGTCAGCAGAAGAGGAGGACCGTCAGCAGAAGAGGAGGACCGTCAGCAGAAGAGGACGACCGAAGAGGACCGTCAGCAGAAGAGGAGGACCGTCAGCAGAAGAGGAGGACCGTCAGCAGAAGAGGAGGACCGTCAGCAGAAGAGGACGACCGTCAGCAGAAGAGGAGGACCGTCAGCAGAAGAGGAGGACCGTCAGCAGAAGAGGAGGACCGTCAGCAGAAGAGGAGGACCGTCAGCAGAAGAGGACCGTCAGCAGAAGAGGACCGTCAGCAGAAGAGGGACCGTCAGCAGAAGAGGAGGACCGTCAGCAGAAGAGGAGGACCGTCAGCAGAAGAGGAGAGGACCGTCAGCAGAAGAGGAGGACCGTCAGCAGAAGAGGACCGTCAGCAGAAGAGGAGGACCGTCAGCAGAAGAGGAGGACCGTCAGCAGAAGAGGAGGACCGTCAGCAGAAGAGGACGACCGTCAGCAGAAGAGGAGGACCGTCAGCAGAAGAGGACGACCGACAGCAGAAGAGGAGGACCGTCAGCAGAAGAGGACGACCGTCAGCAGAAGAGGAGGACCGTCAGCAGAAGAGGACCGTCAGCAGAAGAGGACGACCGTCAGCAGAAGAAGAGGACCGCAGAAGAGGACCGTCAGCAGAAGAGGAGGACCGTCAGCAGAAGAGGAGGACCGTCAGCAGAAGAGGAGGACCGTCAGCAGAAGAGGACGACAGAAGAGGAGGACCGTCAGCAGAAGAGGAGGACCGTCAGCAGAAGAGGAGGACCGTCAGCAGAAGAGAGGACCGTCAGCAGAAGAGAGGAGGACCGTCAGCAGAAGAGAGGACCGTCAGCAGAAGAGGAGGACCGTCAGCAGAAGAGGACGACCGTCAGCAGAAGAGGACGACCGTCAGCAGAAGAGGACGACCGTCAGCAGAAGAGGACGACCGTCAGCAGAAGAGGACGACCGTCAGCAGAAGAGGAGGACCGTCAGCAGAAGAGGAGGACCGTCAGCAGAAGAGGAGGACCGTCAGCAGAAGAGGACCGTCAGCAGAAGAGGAGGACCGTCAGCAGAAGAGGAGGACCGTCAGCAGAAGAGGACGACCGTCAGCAGAAGAGGAGGACCGTCAGCAGAAGAGGAGGACCGTCAGCAGAAGAGGAGGACCGTCAGCAGAAGAGGAGGACCGTCAGCAGAAGAGGACGACCGAAGAGGACCGTCAGCAGAAGAGGAGGACCGTCAGCAGAAGAGGAGGACCGTCAGCAGAAGAGGAGGACCGTCAGCAGAAGAGGAGGACCGTCAGCAGAAGAGGACGACCGTCAGCAGAAGAGGACGACCGTCAGCAGAAGAGGAGGACCGTCAGCAGAAGAGGACGACCGTCAGCAGAAGAGGACGACCGTCAGCAGAAGAGGACGACCGTCAGCAGAAGAGGACGACCGTCAGCAGAAGAGGAGGACCGTCAGCAGAAGAGAGGACCGTCAGCAGAAGAGGACCGTCAGCAGAAGAGGACCGTCAGCAGAAGAGAGGACCGTCAGCAGAAGAGGAGGACCGTCAGCAGAAGAGGACGACCGTCAGCAGAAGAGGAGGACCGTCAGCAGAAGAGGAGGACCGTCAGCAGAAGAGGAGGACCGTCAGCAGAAGAGGAGGACCGTCAGCAGAAGAGGACCGTCAGCAGAAGAGGACCGTCAGCAGAAGAGGACCGTCAGCAGAAGAGGAGGACCGTCAGCAGAAGAGGAGGACCGTCAGCAGAAGAGGAGGACCGTCAGCAGAAGAGGACGACCGTCAGCAGAAGAGGAGGACCGTCAGCAGAAGAGGAGGACCGTCAGCAGAAGAGGACCGTCACCAGAAGAGGACGACCGTCAGCAGAAGAGGAGGACCGTCAGCAGAAGAGGACGACCGTCAGCAGAAGAGGAGGACCGTCAGCAGAAGAGGAGGACCGTCAGCAGAAGAGGAGGACCGTCAGCAGAAGAGGACGACCGTCAGCAGAAGAGGAGGACCGTCAGCAGAAGAGAGGACCGTCAGCAGAAGAGGACCGTCAGCAGAAGAGGAGGACCGTCAGCAGAAGAGGAGGACCGTCAGCAGAAGAGGAGGACCGTCAGCAGAAGAGGAGGAGGACCGTCAGCAGAAGAGGAGGACCGTCAGCAGAAGAGGAGGACCGTCAGCAGAAGAGGAGGACCGTCAGCAGAAGAGGAGGACCGTCAGCAGAAGAGGAGGACCGTCAGCAGAAGAGGAGGACCGTCAGCAGAAGAGGACGACCGTCAGCAGAAGAGGAGGACCGTCAGCAGAAGAGGACGACCGTCAGCAGAAGAGGAGGACCGTCAGCAGACGAGGAGGAGGACCGTCAGCAGAAGAGGACGACCGAAGAGGACCGTCAGCAGAAGAGGAGGACCGTCAGCAGAAGAGGACGACCGTCAGCAGAAGAGGAGGACCGTCAGCAGAAGAGGAGGACCGTCAGCAGAAGAGGAGGACCGTCAGCAGAAGAGGACGACCGTCAGCAGAAGAGGACGACCGTCAGCAGAAGAGGACGACCGTCAGCAGAAGAGGACGACCGTCAGCAGAAGAGGACGACCGTCAGCAGAAGAGGAGGACCGTCAGCAGAAGAGGACGACCGTCAGCAGAAGAGGAGGACCGTCAGCAGAAGAGGAGGACCGTCAGCAGAAGAGGACGACCGTCAGCAGAAGAGGACGACCGTCAGCAGAAGAGGACGACCGTCAGCAGAAGAGGAGGACCGTCAGCAGAAGAGGAGGACCGTCAGCAGAAGAGGACGACCGTCAGCAGAAGAGGAGGACCGTCAGCAGAAGAGGACGACCGTCAGCAGAAGAGGAGGACCGTCAGCAGAAGAGGAGGACCGTCAGCAGAAGAGAGGAGGACCGTCAGCAGAAGAGGACGACCGTCAGCAGAAGAGGACGACCGTCAGCAGAAGAGGACGACCGTCAGCAGAAGAGGAGGACCGTCAGCAGAAGAGGACGACCGTCAGCAGAAGAGGACGACCGTCAGCAGAAGAGGAGGACCGTCAGCAGACGAGGAGGACCGTCAGCAGAAGAGGACCGTCAGCAGAAGAGGACGACCGTCAGCAGAAGAGGAGGACCGTCAGCAGAAGAGGAGGACCGTCAGCAGAAGAGGAGGACCGTCAGCAGAAGAGGACGACCGTCAGCAGAAGAGGACGACCGTCAGCAGAAGAGGACGACCGTCAGCAGAAGAGGACGACCGTCAGCAGAAGAGGACGACCGTCAGCAGAAGAGGAGGACCGTCAGCAGAAGAGGAGGACCGTCAGCAGAAGAGGACGACCGTCAGCAGAAGAGGACGACCGTCAGCAGAAGAGGACGACCGTCAGCAGAAGAGGACGACCGTCAGCAGAAGAGGACGACCGTCAGCAGAAGAGGACGACCGTCAGCAGAAGAGGACGACCGTCAGCAGAAGAGGACGACCGTCAGCAGAAGAGGACGACCGTCAGCAGAAGAGGACGACCGTCAGCAGAAGAGGACGACCGTCAGCAGAAGAGGACGACCGTCAGCAGAAGAGGACGACCGTCAGCAGAAGAGGACGACCGTCAGCAGAAGAGGACGACCGTCAGCAGAAGAGGAGGACCGTCAGCAGAAGAGGACGACCGTCAGCAGAAGAGAGGACCGTCAGCAGAAGAGGACGACCGTCAGCAGAAGAGGACGACCGTCAGCAGAAGAGGACGACCGTCAGCAGAAGAGGACGACCGTCAGCAGAAGAGGACGACCGTCAGCAGAAGAGGACGACCGTCAGCAGAAGAGGACGACCGTCAGCAGAAGAGGACGACCGTCAGCAGAAGAGGAGGACCGTCAGCAGAAGAGGAGGACCGTCAGCAGAAGAGGAGGACCGTCAGCAGAAGAGGAGGACCGTCAGCAGAAGAGGACGACCGTCAGCAGAAGAGGACGACCGTCAGCAGAAGAGGACGACCGTCAGCAGAAGAGGACGACCGTCAGCAGAAGAGGACGACCGTCAGCAGAAGAGGACGACCGTCAGCAGAAGAGGACGACCGTCAGCAGAAGAGGACGACCGTCAGCAGAAGAGGTCAGAAGAGGACCGTCAGCAGAAGAGGAGGACCGTCAGCAGAAGAGGAGGACCGTCAGCAGAAGAGGACGACCGTCAGCAGAAGAGGACGACCGTCAGCAGAAGAGGACGACCGTCAGCAGAAGAGGACGACCGTCAGCAGAAGAGGAGGACCGTCAGCAGAAGAGGAGGACCGTCAGCAGAAGAGGACGACCGTCAGCAGAAGAGGACGACCGTCAGCAGAAGAGGACGACCGTCAGCAGAAGAGGACGACCGTCAGCAGAAGAGGACGACCGTCAGCAGAAGAGGACGACCGTCAGCAGAAGAGGAGGACCGTCAGCAGAAGAGGACGACCGTCAGCAGAAGAGGACGACCGTCAGCAGAAGAGGACGACCGTCAGCAGAAGAGGAGGACCGTCAGCAGAAGAGGAGGACCGTCAGCAGAAGAGGACGACCGTCAGCAGAAGAGGACGACCGTCAGCAGAAGAAGAGGACCGTCAGCAGAAGAGGACGACCGTCAGCAGAAGAGGAGGACCGTCAGCAGAAGAGGACGACCGAAGAGGACCGTCAGCAGAAGAGGAGGACCGTCAGCAGAAGAGGACGACCGTCAGCAGAAGAGGACGACCGTCAGCAGAAGAGGACGACCGTCAGCAGAAGAGGACGACCGTCAGCAGAAGAGGACGACCGTCAGCAGAAGAGGAGGACCGTCAGCAGAAGAGGACGACCGTCAGCAGAAGAGGAGACCGTCAGCAGAAGAGGACGACCGTCAGCAGAAGAGGACGACCGTCAGCAGAAGAGGACGACCGTCAGCAGAAGAGGAGGACCGTCAGCAGAAGAGGACGACCGTCAGCAGAAGAGGACGACCGTCAGCAGAAGAGGACGACCGTCAGCAGAAGAGGACGACCGTCAGCAGAAGAGGACGACCGTCAGCAGAAGAGGACGACCGTCAGCAGAAGAGGACGACCGTCAGCAGAAGAGGACGACCGTCAGCAGAAGAGGACGACCGTCAGCAGAAGAGGACGACCGTCAGCAGAAGAGGACGACCGTCAGCAGAAGAGGAGGACCGTCAGCAGAAGGACCGTCAGCAGAAGAGGAGGACCGTCAGCAGAAGAGGACGACCGTCAGCAGAAGAGGACGACCGTCAGCAGAAGAGGACGACCGTCAGCAGAAGAGGACGACCGTCAGCAGAAGAGGACGACCGTCAGCAGAAGAGGACGACCGTCAGCAGAAGAGGACGACCGTCAGCAGAAGAGGACGACCGTCAGCAGAAGAGGACGACCGTCAGCAGAAGAGGACGACCGTCAGCAGAAGAGGAGGACCGTCAGCAGAAGAGGACGACCGTCAGCAGAAGAGGAGGACCGTCAGCAGAAGAGGACGACCGTCAGCAGAAGAGGACCGTCAGCAGAAGAGGAGGACCGTCAGCAGAAGAGGAGGACCGTCAGCAGAAGAGGAGGACCGTCAGCAGAAGAGGACGACCGTCAGCAGAAGAGGACGACCGTCAGCAGAAGAGGACGACCGTCAGCAGAAGAGGACGACCGTCAGCAGAAGAGGAGGACCGTCAGCAGAGGAGGACCGTCAGCAGAAGAGGACGACCGTCAGCAGAAGAGGACGACCGTCAGCAGAAGAGGACGACCGTCAGCAGAAGAGGAGACCGTCAGCAGAAGAGGACGACCGTCAGCAGAAGAGGACGACCGTCAGCAGAAGAGGACGACCGTCAGCAGAAGAGGACGACCGTCAGCAGAAGAGGACGACCGTCAGCAGAAGAGGAGGACCGTCAGCAGAAGAGGACCGTCAGCAGAAGAGGACGACCGTCAGCAGAAGAGGACGACCGTCAGCAGAAGAGGACGACCGTCAGCAGAAGAGGAGACCGTCAGCAGAAGAGGGGACCGTCAGCAGAAGAGGAGGACCGTCAGCAGAAGAGGACGACCGTCAGCAGAAGAGGAGGACCGTCAGCAGAAGAGGAGGACCGTCAGCAGAAGAGGAGGACCGTCAGCAGAAGAGGACGACCGTCAGCAGAAGAGGACGACCGTCAGCAGAAGAGGACGACCGTCAGCAGAAGAGGAGGACCGTCAGCAGAAGAGGACGACCGTCAGCAGAAGAGGAGGACCGTCAGCAGAAGAGGAGGACCGTCAGCAGAAGAGGACGACCGTCAGCAGAAGAGGACGACCGTCAGCAGAAGAGGACGACCGTCAGCAGAAGAGGACGACCGTCAGCAGAAGAGGACGACCGTCAGCAGAAGAGGACGACCGTCAGCAGAAGAGAGGACCGTCAGCAGAAGAGGACGACCGTCAGCAGAAGAGGAGAGTCAGCAGAAGAGGAGGACCGTCAGCAGAAGAGGACGACCGTCAGCAGAAGAGGACGACCGTCAGCAGAAGAGGACGACCGTCAGCAGAAGAGGAGGACCGTCAGCAGAAGAGGAGGACCGTCAGCAGAAGAGGACGACCGTCAGCAGAAGAGGAGGACCGTCAGCAGAAGAGAGGACCGTCAGCAGAAGAGGAGGACCGTCAGCAGAAGAGGAGGACCGTCAGCAGAAGAGGACGACCGTCAGCAGAAGAGGAGCACCGTCAGCAGAAGAGGACCGTCAGCAGAAGAGGAGGACCGTCAGCAGAAGAGGACGACCGTCAGCAGAAGAGGACGACCGTCAGCAGAAGAGGAGGACCGTCAGCAGAAGAGGACGACCGTCAGCAGAAGAGGACGACCGTCAGCAGAAGAGGACGACCGTCAGCAGAAGAGGACGACCGTCAGCAGAAGAGGAGGACCGTCAGCAGAAGAGGACGACCGTCAGCAGAAGAGGACGACCGTCAGCAGAAGAGGACGACCGTCAGCAGAAGAGGACGACCGTCAGCAGAAGAGGAGGACCGTCAGCAGAAGAGGAGGACCGTCAGCAGAAGAGGAGGACCGTCAGCAGAAGAGGACGACCGTCAGCAGAAGAGGACGACCGTCAGCAGAAGAGGAGGACCGTCAGCAGAAGAGGAGGACCGTCAGCAGAAGAGGAGGACCGTCAGCAGAAGAGGAGGACCGTCAGCAGAAGAGGAGGACCGTCAGCAGAAGAGAGGACCGTCAGCAGAAGGAGGACCGTCAGCAGAAGAGGACGACCGTCAGCAGAAGAGGACGACCGTCAGCAGAAGAGGAGGACCGTCAGCAGAAGAGGAGGACCGTCAGCAGAAGAGGACGACCGTCAGCAGAAGAGGACGACCGTCAGCAGAAGAGGACGACCGTCAGCAGAAGAGGAGGACCGTCAGCAGCAGAGGACGACCGTCAGCAGAAGAGGAGGACCGTCAGCAGAAGAGGACGACCGTCAGCAGAAGAGGAGACCCGTCAGCAGAAGAGGAGGACCGTCAGCAGAAGAGAGGACCGTCAGCAGAAGAGGACGACCGTCAGCAGAAGAGGACGACCGTCAGCAGAAGAGGACGACCGTCAGCAGAAGAGGACGACCGTCAGCAGAAGAGGAGGACCGTCAGCAGAAGAGGACGACCGTCAGCAGAAGAGGAGGACCGTCAGCAGAAGAGGACGACCGTCAGCAGAAGAGGAGGACCGTCAGCAGAAGAGGAGGACCGTCAGCAGAAGAGGACGACCGTCAGCAGAAGAGGACGACCGTCAGCAGAAGAGGAGGACCGTCAGCAGAAGAGGACGACCGTCAGCAGAAGAGGAGGACCGTCAGCAGAAGAGGAGGACCGTCAGCAGAAGAGGAGGACCGTCAGCAGAAGAGGAGGACCGTCAGCAGAAGAGGACGACCGTCAGCAGAAGAGGACGACCGTCAGCAGAAGAGGACGACCGTCAGCAGAAGAGGACGACCGTCAGCAGAAGAGGAGGACCGTCAGCAGAAGAGGACGACCGTCAGCAGAAGAGGAGGACCGTCAGCAGAAGAGGACGACCGAAGAGGACCGTCAGCAGAAGAGGACGACCGTCAGCAGAAGAGGAGGACCGTCAGCAGAAGAGAGGACCGTCAGCAGAAGAGGAGGACCGTCAGCAGAAGAGGACGACCGTCAGCAGAAGAGGACGACCGTCAGCAGAAGAGAGGACCGTCAGCAGAAGAGGAGGACCGTCAGCAGAAGAGGAGGACCGTCAGCAGAAGAGGAGGACCGTCAGCAGAAGAGGACGACCGTCAGCAGAAGAGGACGACCGTCAGCAGAAGAGGAGGACCGTCAGCAGAAGAGGACGACCGTCAGCAGAAGAGGAGGACCGTCAGCAGAAGAGGACGACCGTCAGCAGAAGAGGAGGACCGTCAGCAGAAGAGGAGGACCGTCAGCAGAAGAGGAGGACCGTCAGCAGAAGAGGACGACCGTCAGCAGAAGAGGACGACCGTCAGCAGAAGAGGACCGTCAGCAGAAGAGGAACCGCAGCAGAAGAGGAGGACCGTCAGCAGAAGAGGACGACCGTCAGCAGAAGAGGACGACCGTCAGCAGAAGAGGACGACCGTCAGCAGAAGAGGACGACCGTCAGCAGAAGAGGACGACCGTCAGCAGAAGAGGACGACCGTCAGCAGAAGAGGACGACCGTCAGCAGAAGAGGACGACCGTCAGCAGAAGAGGAGGACCGTCAGCAGAAGAGGAGGACCGTCAGCAGAAGAGAGGACCGTCAGCAGAAGAGGAGGACCGTCAGCAGAAGAGGAGGACCGTCAGCAGAAGAGGAGGACCGTCAGCAGAAGAGGAGGACCGTCAGCAGAAGAGGACGACCGTCAGCAGAAGAGGAGACCGTCAGCAGAAGAGGAGGACCGTCAGCAGAAGAGGACGACCGTCAGCAGAAGAGGAGGACCGTCAGCAGAAGAGGACGACCGTCAGCAGAAGAGGACGACCGTCAGCAGAAGAGGACCGACCGTCAGCAGAAGAGGAGGACCGTCAGCAGAAGAGGAGGACCGTCAGCAGAAGAGGACGACCGTCAGCAGAAGAGGACGACCGTCAGCAGAAGAGGACGACCGTCAGCAGAAGAGGACGACCGTCAGCAGAAGAGGACGACCGTCAGCAGAAGAGGACGACCGTCAGCAGAAGAGGAGGACCGTCAGCAGAAGAGGACGACCGTCAGCAGAAGAGGACGACCGTCAGCAGAAGAGGACGACCGTCAGCAGAAGAGGACGACCGTCAGCAGAAGAGGAGGACCGTCAGCAGAAGAGGACGACCGTCAGCAGAAGAGGAGGACCGTCAGCAGAAGAGGACGACCGTCAGCAGAAGAGGAGGACCGTCAGCAGAAGAGGAGGACCGTCAGCAGAAGAGGAGGACCGTCAGCAGAAGAGGACGACCGTCAGCAGAAGAGGACGACCGTCAGCAGAAGAGGACGACCGCAGAGGACCGTCAGCAGAAGAGGAGGACCGTCAGCAGAAGAGGAGGACCGTCAGCAGAAGAGGAGGACCGTCAGCAGAAGAGGAGGAGGACCGTCAGCAGAAGAGGACGACCGTCAGCAGAAGAGGACGACCGTCAGCAGAAGAGGACGACCGTCAGCAGAAGAGGACGACCGTCAGCAGAAGAGGACGACCGTCAGCAGAAGAGGACGACCGTCAGCAGAAGAGGAGGACCGTCAGCAGAAGAGGAGGACCGTCAGCAGAAGAGGAGGACCGTCAGCAGAAGAGGACGACCGTCAGCAGAAGAGGAGGACCGTCAGCAGAAGAGGAGGACCGTCAGCAGAAGAGGAGGACCGTCAGCAGAAGAGGACGACCGTCAGCAGAAGAGGAGGACCGTCAGCAGAAGAGGACGACCGTCAGCAGAAGAGGAGGACCGTCAGCAGAAGAGGAGGACCGTCAGCAGAAGAGGACGACCGTCAGCAGAAGAGGACGACCGTCAGCAGAAGAGGACGACCGTCAGCAGAAGAGGACGACCGTCAGCAGAAGAGGACGACCGTCAGCAGAAGAGGACGACCGTCAGCAGAAGAGGACGACCGTCAGCAGAAGAGGACGACCGTCAGCAGAAGAGGACGACCGTCAGCAGAAGAGGACGACCGTCAGCAGAAGAGGACGACCGTCAGCAGAAGAGGACGACCGTCAGCAGAAGAGGACGACCGTCAGCAGAAGAGGACGACCGTCAGCAGAAGAGGAGGACCGTCAGCAGAAGAGGACGACCGTCAGCAGAAGAGGAGGACCGTCAGCAGAAGAGGACGACCGTCAGCAGAAGAGGACGACCGTCAGCAGAAGAGGACGACCGTCAGCAGAAGAGGACGACCGTCAGCAGAAGAGGACGACCGTCAGCAGAAGAGGACGACCGTCAGCAGAAGAGGAGGACCGTCAGCAGAAGAGGAGGACCGTCAGCAGAAGAGGAGGACCGTCAGCAGAAGAGGAGGACCGTCAGCAGAAGAGGACGACCGTCAGCAGAAGAGGACGACCGTCAGCAGAAGAGGACGACCGTCAGCAGAAGAGGACGACCGTCAGCAGAAGAGGACGACCGTCAGCAGAAGAGGACGACCGTCAGCAGAAGAGGAGGACCGTCAGCAGAAGAGGAGGACCGTCAGCAGAAGAGAGGACCGTCAGCAGAAGAGGACGACCGTCAGCAGAAGAGGACGACCGTCAGCAGAAGAGGACGACCGTCAGCAGAAGAGGACGACCGAAGAGGACCGTCAGCAGAAGAGGAGGACCGTCAGCAGAAGAGGAGGACCGTCAGCAGAAGAGGAGGACCGTCAGCAGAAGAGGAGGACCGTCAGCAGAAGAGGACGACCGTCAGCAGAAGAGGACGACCGTCAGCAGAAGAGGACGACCGTCAGCAGAAGAGGAGGACCGTCAGCAGAAGAGGACGACCGTCAGCAGAAGAGGACGACCGTCAGCAGAAGAGGAGGACCGTCAGCAGAAGAGGAGGACCGTCAGCAGAAGAGGAGGACCGTCAGCAGAAGAGGACGACCGTCAGCAGAAGAGGACGACCGTCAGCAGAAGAGGACGACCGTCAGCAGAAGAGGACGACCGAAGAGGACCGTCAGCAGAAGAGGACGACCGTCAGCAGAAGAGGAGGACCGTCAGCAGAAGAGGACGACCGTCAGCAGAAGAGGACGACCGTCAGCAGAAGAGGACGACCGTCAGCAGAAGAGGACGACCGAAGAGGACCGTCAGCAGAAGAGGAGGACCAGCAGAAGAGGAGGACCGTCAGCAGAAGAGGAGGACCGTCAGAAGAAGAGGACGACCGAAGAGGACCGTCAGCAGAAGAGGACGACCGTCAGCAGAAGAGGAGGACCGTCAGCAGAAGAGGAGGACCGTCAGCAGAAGAGGACGACCGTCAGCAGAAGAGGACGACCGTCAGCAGAAGAGGACGACCGTCAGCAGAAGAGGACGACCGTCAGCAGAAGAGGACGACCGTCAGCAGAAGAGGACGACCGTCAGCAGAAGAGGACGACCGTCAGCAGAAGAGGACGACCGTCAGCAGAAGAGGACCGTCAGCAGAAGAGGAGGACCGTCAGCAGAAGAGGAGGACCGTCAGCAGAAGAGGAGGACCGTCAGCAGAAGAGGAGGACCGTCAGCAGAAGAGGACCGTCAGCAGAAGAGGACGACCGTCAGCAGAAGAGGAGGACCGTCAGCAGCAGAGGAGGACCGTCAGCAGAAGAGGACGACCGTCAGCAGAAGAGGACGACCGTCAGCAGAAGAGGACGACCGTCAGCAGAAGAAGAGGACCGTCAGCAGAGGAGGAGGACCGTCAGCAGAAGAGGAGGACCGTCAGCAGAAGAGGAGGACCGTCAGCAGAAGAGGACCGTCAGCAGAAGAGGACGACCGTCAGCAGAAGACGACCGTCAGCAGAAGAGAGCAGAAGAGGAGGACCGTCAGCAGAAGAGGAGGACCGTCAGCAGAAGAGGAGGACCGTCAGCAGAAGAGGACGACCGTCAGCAGAAGAGGAGGACCGTCAGCAGAAGAGGACGACCGAAGAGGACCGTCAGCAGAAGAGGAGGACCGTCAGCAGAAGAGGACGACCGTCAGCAGAAGAGGACGACCGTCAGCAGAAGAGGACGACCGTCAGCAGAAGAGGACGACCGTCAGCAGAAGAGGACGACCGTCAGCAGAAGAGGAGGACCGTCAGCAGAAGAGGACGACCGTCAGCAGAAGAGGACGACCGTCAGCAGAAGAGGAGGACCGACAGCAGCAGAGGAGGACCGTCAGCAGAAGAGGAGGACCGTCAGCAGAAGAGGAGGACCGTCAGCAGAAGAGGACGACCGTCAGCAGAAGAGGACGACCGTCAGCAGAAGAGGACGACCGTCAGCAGAAGAGGACGTCAGCAGAAGAGGACGACCGTCAGCAGAAGAGGACGACCGTCAGCAGAAGAGGACGACCGTCAGCAGAAGAGGACGACCGTCAGCAGAAGAGGACCGTCAGCAGAAGAGGAGGACCGTCAGCAGAAGAGGAGGACCGTCAGCAGAAGAGGAGGACCGTCAGCAGAAGAGGACGACCGTCAGCAGAAGAGGACGACCGTCAGCAGAAGAGGACGACCGTCAGCAGAAGAGGACGACCGTCAGCAGAAGAGGACGACCGTCAGCAGAAGAGGACGACCGTCAGCAGAAGAGGAGGACCGTCAGCAGAAGAGGACGACCGTCAGCAGAAGAGGAGACCGTCAGCAGAAGAGGAGGACCGTCAGCAGAAGAGGACGACCGTCAGCAGAAGAGGACGACCGTCAGCAGAAGAGGACGACCGTCAGCAGAAGAGGACGACCGTCAGCAGAAGAGGACGACCGTCAGCAGAAGAGGACGACCGTCAGCAGAAGAGGACGACCGTCAGCAGAAGAGGACGACCGTCAGCAGAAGAGGACGACCGTCAGCAGAAGAGGACGACCGTCAGCAGAAGAGGACGACCGTCAGCAGAAGAGGACGACCGTCAGCAGAAGAGAGGAGGACCGTCAGCAGAAGAGGAGGACCGTCAGCAGAAGAGGAGGACCGTCAGCAGAAGAGGAGGACCGTCAGCAGAAGAGGAGGACCGTCAGCAGAAGAGGAGGACCGTCAGCAGAAGAGGACGACCGTCAGCAGAAGAGGAGGACCGTCAGCAGAAGAGGACGACCGTCAGCAGAAGAGGACCGTCAGCAGAAGAGGAGGACCGTCAGCAGAAGAGGACGACCGTCAGCAGAAGAGGACGACCGTCAGCAGAAGAGGACGACCGTCAGCAGAAGAGGACGACCGTCAGCAGAAGAGGACGACCGTCAGCAGAAGAGGACGACCGTCAGCAGAAGAGGACGACCGTCAGCAGAAGAGGACGACCGTCAGCAGAAGAGGACGACCGTCAGCAGAAGAGGACGACCGTCAGCAGAAGAGGACGACCGTCAGCAGAAGAGGACCGTCAGCAGAAGAGAGGACCGTCAGCAGAAGAGAGGACCGTCAGCAGAAGAGGACGACCGTCAGCAGAAGAGGACGACCGTCAGCAGAAGAGGACGACCGTCAGCAGAAGAGGACGACCGTCAGCAGAAGAGGACGACCGTCAGCAGAAGAGGACGACCGTCAGCAGAAGAGGACGACCGTCAGCAGAAGAGGACGACCGTCAGCAGAAGAGGACGACCGTCAGCAGAAGAGGACGACCGTCAGCAGAAGAGGACGACCGTCAGCAGAAGAGGACGACCGTCAGCAGAAGAGGACCGTCAGCAGAAGAGGACGACCGTCAGCAGAAGAGGACGACCGTCAGCAGAAGAGGACGACCGTCAGCAGAAGAGGACGACCGTCAGCAGAAGAGGACGACCGTCAGCAGAAGAGGACGACCGTCAGCAGAAGAGGACGACCGTCAGCAGAAGAGGACCGTCAGCAGAAGAAGAGGACCGTCAGCAGAAGAGGAGGACCGTCAGCAGAAGAGAGGACCGTCAGCAGAAGAGGAGGACCGTCAGCAGAAGAGGAGGACCGTCAGCAGAAGAGGACGACCGTCAGCAGAAGAGGAGGACCGTCAGCAGAAGAGGACGACCGTCAGCAGAAGAGGAGGACCGTCAGCAGAAGAGGACGACCGTCAGCAGAAGAGGACGACCGTCAGCAGAAGAGGAGAGTCAGCAGAAGAGGACAGCAGACCGTCAGCAGAAGAGGACGACCGTCAGCAGAAGAGGACGACCGTCAGCAGAAGAGGACGACCGTCAGCAGAAGAGGACGACCGTCAGCAGAAGACGACCGTCAGCAGAAGAGGAGGACCGTCAGCAGAAGAGGGGACCGTCAGCAGAAGAGGAGGACCGTCAGCAGAAGAGGAGGACCGTCAGCAGAAGAGGACGACCGTCAGCAGAAGAGGACGACCGTCAGCAGAAGAGGACGACCGTCAGCAGAAGAGGACGACCGTCAGCAGAAGAGGACGACCGTCAGCAGAAGAGGACGACCGTCAGCAGAAGAGGACGACCGTCAGCAGAAGAGGACGACCGTCAGCAGAAGAGGACGACCGTCAGCATATATGCATTTATAATTGCGCTAGTCTTATTGACGCATCTTAATCTTTAACGAAATTGAATAAAAATAAAAAAGTATTTAACTCTGAACTGAGTGTCAGTGTATTACGTCAGCGCGTGCACGCTTTATATTTAATTTGACCAGGGGCAGAAATACTGGACCTTGGTTCTGTTCCAGAAATTGTCAGCTTCCCCGGCAAACCCTCGGGTACGAGATGTACATACTTACATTGGTCCCAGATAATATGCAATAAGACCATATCTGCAGTCCAGATTTAACATTACATCAAATGTCCTATACTACACTAAAATAACTATATGTGGCAGTGCACGGATGATTTTTGTGGTTGATTGCATTACCTGATTCTCCATTGTGGACCCGGATTTCCAGGGCTTTAAGAACAGACAGACAGGTGGCTCCCAGGATGACTAGGTCAGGACCACGCTCTGATCCATCATTCACACCTCCAAAGCTGCTTGATCTGTCACTAACAGGGACCTGCAGGAGCCAACCCTCCTGCACAGCGCCCAGCAGTGTCCCAGCCAGGGCAGCCATGTCCTTGTCCAACATTGCATCTTGCTGATGTGACAAAATAAGGGGAGAAGGCAGGAAATCCTCCCCAGCTTTACAGAGCAGACATCTTTTTAGCACCAGTATAACCTGTTTCTTCACAAAGTAGGGAACAGGAGAGGAGATGATGTTCAAAGTCTGAGGCAGGACGGCCGACAGAACTTGTTTGCAAAGGGAGACATTTAATTTCAGTTGTGTTCTTAAGGCAACCAAGGTTTCTATAAAATCCAGCAGACAGGAGAGGTGGCCGCTGGGCTCTAGTGCAAGTGGCTGGCATGGGGGGTTTGACAGGAAAGCGATGACGGTAGAAAAGTGTCGTTCAAAGACATTTTCAAGAGGAACCAAGATCATCAGTAGAAGGTCTGGAAAACATAAAAGTATGTTTTAATATTTCGAAAAAAATAAAAATAAATAAAATTACTGAATATACTCGAGTATAAGCCGAGTTTTTCAGCACTTTTTTTTGTGCTGAAAATGCCCCCCTCGGCTTATACTGGAGTCAAGCACTTTTCTGCAGCAGAGAATGACATTTTCCAAACCGAATCTGGGGCCACTTGGTGCAAGGAACCCCAAATTTGGTGTGCAAACCCAGTGGAACCATCACTACAACATATCCAAGATGGCGTTTCTAGCATGAAGTGGCCCCGACATACGGGGCCCCAAAGTCGGTTCGGAAAATGTCATTCTCTGCTGCAGAAAAGTTCTTGACATTTTCCGAAACAACTATGCTAGGAGCCCAATCTTTGGATATGTTGTAATGCTCGTTCCACTGGGTTTGCACACCAAATTTGTGGTTCCTAGCACTAAGTGGCCCCAAATTCGGTCAACTGTGTCCATCTGCAGCAATGTCATTTTGGGACCCTTTGGGTTCAGAGACCCCAAATTTTGGCTGCAGCTAGGGGGCATCTAGGAACCCCTAACTACTGAGTTTGAAGTTTGGGGACCTATGGCTGCAAATAGGCACAGCGAGCCATGCAAATGGGAATTGTTGACCCTCTTTTACACTTACAGTAGCTGCGCATTTCTCACCCTAGGCTTATACGCGAGTCAATGAGTCTTCCCAGTTTTTTGTGGTAAAATTAGGTGCCTCGGCTTATACTCGAGTATATACGGTATATTATATACTTGAATAATTACCCTCCTGTGGACTACAGTGCTCTTTGGGGGCACATCCAGTACATCAAAGCACAAAACTCTTTTCATACCTACCACAATAACCCTCGGACCTTTCATTTAACTAGGTTTGATGGACATACCCATGTGATATCCGTCTATACAGACTTCATCTCTGGGGAATATCAAGCACATTTTTGACTAAATTATAGGATCACCGGATTTAGCATCTTATGTACCCTTTATTCATTATATAGTTCACGTTTAATACATTGTCATGTGGACATACCGTATATACTTGAGTATAAGCCGACCAGAATATAAGCAGAGGCACCCAATTTTACCACAAAAAACTGGGGAAACTTATTGACTCGAGTATAAGCCTAGGGTGAGAAATGCGCAGCTACTGTAAGTGGAAAAGAGGGTCAACAATGCCCATTTGCAGCCTCACTGTGCCCATTAGCAGCCATACGTCCCCCAAACTTGGTAGTTAAGGGTTCCTAAATGCCCCCTAGCTGCAGCCAACATGTGGGGTCTCTGGACCCAAAGGGTCCCGAAATGACATTGCTGCAGATTGACACAGTAGGCTGACTTTGGGGCCCTGTATCTCAGGGTCACTTGGTGCTAGGAACCCCATCTTTGGATATGTTGATATGTGGGGCTCCTAGCACCAAGTGGCCCCAAGATACGGGGACCCAAAGTCGGGTCGGAAAATGTCAAGTACTTTTCTGCAGCAGAGAATGCCATTTTCCGACCCGACTTTGGGTCCCCATATCTCGGGGACACTTGGTGCTAGGAACCCCATATTTGGATATGTTGTAGAGCTAGTTCCACTGGGTTTGCATACCAAATGGGGTTCTTAGCACCAAGTGGCCCCGAGATACGGGGCCCCAAAGTCAGTCGGAAAATGTCATTCTCTGCTGCAGAAACGTGCTTGACGCGAGTATAAGCCGAGGGGGGCATTTTCAGCACAAAAAAAAAAAAAAAAAGAAGAAGAAGAGCTGAAAAACTCGGCTTATACGGTACATGTTCAGTGTGGGTATAATTCATAGTTGGTTCGATTTATGCGAGTGAGGTGGATGTATGTGTTATGGTGCCATTTTAAAGTTTATATTTGACATATGCAATAAAATGTTTATTCTACTTAGCCCAGCAAGTTGATTATTTTTCCATATAACACACCAATTTCTTTTTTTTTTTTATTAAAGGGAGGTGGTTGAGCCAAATCGTTTAGGCCCCTTTCACACTGGGGCGGGAGCCGCGGCGATGGTAAAGCAGCGCTATATTTAGCGCTGCTTTACCGTCGTTTTAGCCGCGGTATTCGGCCATTTGCGGGGGGGGGGGGGGCGGTTTTACACCCCGCGAGCGGCCGAAAAAGGGTTAAAGTCCCCCCGCAAAGCGGCTTTGCGGCGGTATCCCATTGAAATCAATGGGTAGGAGCGGTATAGGAGCGGTGAATACACCGCTCCTATACCGCTCCAAAGATGCTGCTAGCAGGACTTTTTTTACCGTCCTGCTAGCGCACCGCTCCAGTGTGAAAGCCTGCTGGCTTTCACACTGGAGTGAATGGGGGCGTTTTTTTCAGGCAGTGTACAGGCGCTATTTTTAGCGCTGTACCGCCTGAAAAACGCCCCAGTGTGAAAGGGGCCTTAATGAATACAGGTTTTTCAATATTGCTCTCACTAGTGACCCCCACCTCTTGATATTATTCATTTTTAGACATTGGCTCTTGTTGTGTACATACATGATGTTGCGAATTAGGATGACGTTGAGGGCCAAAAATTGTGTTTAGGTATCTAGTGGTGCCTATAAATTATAAAGCTCAACACTTCCAATCAAGTGATGGTCTACTCACCATCAGTCTGCAGACCCTTCTATTGGGCAGAAAAGCCACCCCAAAATAGAAAGATACTCATTGCAAAAAGAGCTAGCAAGGTGGGCAATTGTTAATGCCAAAAGGTGAGTGGGTCTCATGTCCAAAGTGAAGGCCTCTCAAGAGGAGAAAAAAATAAACGCGTGCATTTTTTTTTGTTTTTTACTTGCAGTCTGAAAAGCATTGCACCTGCAATTATCAGACCGCAGATGCCATGCAGGACTCCTGCAGAATTCTCAGTGCATCCGTCTGCGCCTACCTTGTACAGGCAGGCAGATACACCGACAGGAAGAGAGAATGAACTACCAGAGCGCTAAATAGGTGCCATGATAGTTCATTGAAACTACAAGAAGATAGATGCAAAGGCTGCTGTTACTTGTAGTTTTTCCATTTCACAGAACTCTAAATTAAAGCGGTTCTGCACTTTTTTTTTTTTTTTTTTTTTGGGCTATATGCCAAGGGCATATAGCTCAATTGGGGGACTTACCTGTTCCATGTTCCATCTCGATCGCCGCCGGTTTTCATCTTCATCTTCTTCTTGTCTGCTGGGGTCCATCTTGCCTGTGGGCATGTGAAACCCCACAGGCACTGTTGATGGCCCAGCATGCACCGCCGTTACTCGCGCGTGCGCAGTAACGGCACATCTGCCGACATCTCACGAGATTTCGGCAGATGTGGCCGAAATCTCGGGAGATTTCGGAAGATGTGTCCGAAATCTCGCGAGATTTCGGAAGATGCCCGCACTGACTCCTGGGATCAATGACACCAGATCCCAGGAGACAGTGCGGCGTGACGACGATCGACGCAGAGACCCCGCCCGCCGCCGCAGAGAGAGAAGACCGATGCAGTGCCATAGAATGAGATTTGCCATAGAATGAGATGCTCCGCCTCCATCACATCCTATTGGCTCACAATCAGTCTCACTTTGGCTATCATAGGGAGAGGATCTCCTCCCTGTGATAGCTGGACCTGCACGGAGCTCTCCGTGTCCCGGTCCAGCCCGGTGGATGGCTCATCTCTGTCACTGGAGGTAGAAGTTCAGTGCAGGGCACATAGGAAGGAGGAGGGGGGGGGGGGGGGTGTGGGGCACACACCAATCATATCTGCAGAACTGGGCAAGCAGTCCCATGTGAAAGGACCTGTGGACGACGGGCACGTTACAGCCCCAGGTGCCAGGGTGTCCAGTGATAACAATCACCAGACAGAGAGAGAGGAAGGTACAAAGTCATCTGCAAAGCCTGCTTTCTGCTTAAACGCTTCACATCCCATTATATATTCACTGCTAAATAAGACTGTTCACAGGAAAAACCCCCCCCCCCCCCCTGCAACCCCAACCCCCACCCGTTCACCATTCATTCTGCACGGGGCTTTGTAAGTAGAGTAGAAGTCAGAGCATTGCGGTGCCCATCCAGGGGAAGTCTCCTAGCTGGACGCTCCAGCATTTACAGGTTCAAGAATTAAAAAGCCGCTCTCTCGCTAGCAGTGTGCAGGAGTTAATGGCTCGGCCAGCTGCTCAGAATCTCCCCCCGTCTAGGACAATGAGAGCCAATGGCAGCGGCGGAATGTAGTAAAGATCTTCTGCCTTTTCAATAGACTGAATGCAGAGAAGCTCCAGCTTGGAATCCTCCTGCGGATTCCTCAGCTGCTGCTGCTGCATGGGGGTGACGGTGATAAAGATACAAGCGGCACAAAACATTTTCCGTGCTTTGCAAAAGCGTCACTCAGCACTTTGAGCCATCCCTTAAAACCACAACTCAAATCGCCTATTTAGCTCCTATAGAGCTCCGTGCAGGTCCAGCTATCACAGGGAGGAGATCCTCTCCCTATGATAGCCAAAGTGAGACTGATTGTGAGCCAATAGGATGTGACGGAGGCAGAGCATCTCATTCTATGGCAAATCTCATTCTATGGCACTGCACCGGACTACACAGTGCTGGGACAAGGTCATTCGGTGCCCAGGGCAAAGATGGAAAACTGCGCCCCCCCCCGCCATGAAAGCTACAACGCCAGACGATGGGATCTATACTGGCAATTTGTTTTATACTAGTATTGGCGACGATCAGTGACTTGGGCACGGTTCACATTGGGGAAACTTGTCACCCCATTCAGTGCAATGAAACCGTACTAATCGGAGCGACAAGAAAAAGGTTCCTGCACTACTTGGGGGCAACTTCAGAGCAGCTTGCGATGACTTCTATTAAAGAAGTCATTTGCAAGCTGCTCTGATGTTGTGCTGTGCGGCTTCAAAGTCGGGTGACACTGTCTGGGAAGGGGTTAACATCTAGGGGTAATCAAGGGGTTAACTGCGTGTCTAAAAATGTGTAATGTGTGCTGCTTTTTACTACTGATTTTTTTTTTTTTTTTTTTTTTTTTTTGCTGCTTTGCACGAAAAAGCAAAAAAGTGATTGTTCCCTCTGTACAGAGCGCTGTGTTGATTGTCAACACAGAGCTCTGGGCTGTGATTGGACACAGCTGATCAGCAGCTCCCAGTCATGAATAATTGGCTGGGATCTGCTGATACTCTCTCTGTGTACAATCGCAGAGAAGTAGGTGGGAGGAGCATGAAACAGGCAGCGACGTGTGGGTACATTCCGGTGCCTGTAGCTACCACCTGCGGTGGGTTAGCAAGTGGTTAATTTGCAATGGTATTGATAATATGCAGCAGGAAGGGGGTAATGCACTATTACTGATGCATTAGTGACCAGTGTCAGTGTTAATTAACCCACTGTTACCAATACCATTGCTAATTAAGCAAACTTCCTCTCTACTGTCATCACCATCCTCATCCTTATCACACTTTTTACTCTGCTTCCATAATCACCATCCTCATCACTTGTCTTTATCATTTTCATCTTCTTTACTGTCATCTTCCATCCTCTGGCATTATTTTTGTCACTTTCCCCCATTACTATACATGATCCCTGCGATCTTTTGTCCTCACCCTCCATTATCATCCTAGTCATAACTTTTATACACTCCTATAATCTATTATTCTCTATACTGTCATCCTCTGCCTTCTCCTTATGATCTTTCTCTCCATTACTTTACAGTGTCTTCACCCTCTTATTCCCTTCCCCCAAGCCCTGGACTCACATGGAGTGATGAGATGAAGCAGCACTCTGCTGGGGCCTAGGGCAGGCAGGAGAAGCCACTGGATGGGCGTTCAGTCGGCAGCTCAGGAAGATGGCACCCCACATTGCTGATTGCCCTGTTGGGTCACTCTGCGCCCATCTCTCAGACTGCAAAGGGTCAGGGGCGGTGACACTCTTCAGGGGACGGAGCCAGCATGGATGGAGAGGGCGGTCACATGTGTCTGGGGATCGGCTTTCTCCAGGGTGATGAAGAACAGGAGAGTGGGTTTGGAGAGAGGGCCCCGCCCCCTCCTCTACTTCACCCTCCCCTAGCTGGTCCCACAGGGGAGAAGGGCAGGCACAGGGAGAGCGCACAGCAGAGAAAGCTGCAGCCGGCAGGATTATCACTGCATTTAAGGATACCCCCCACGGAGTTACCACATTGACTCCAGTCATCCATCCCTAAGCTGCTGTATCCTGGTTTCAGGACAAACTCCGCCTGAAAGGGAAGTGAGAGGCGGGGCGGGGCGGGGCTGGTCTCAGGCTTGTTTCCTGGGTACAGGAGCGCACTCAGCACATGTTGTCATTGTCTATTTAGCACGGCGTTTCTTGCGCCCCTCTTCCTCCAGTAAATGGTCCCGCCCAGGGCATCTGTTCCTTCCGCCCACCCCTTGTACCGGCCCTGGGACTACAACTCCCACAATGCAGCAGCATCAAGCTAGCCAATCGGCGGCCGGCCGGACAGTACTACATCTCCCACAATGCAGCACAGGCATTGCAGCATCCAGCTAGCCAATCGGCGGCCGCCGAGGCCGACATCCATAAAAAAAAAAAAAAAAAAAATGACAAACAGCCAGCGGCCGTTTTAAATAATGTAGGCACCGGCCTGGGGGGAAATTTCCACCCTGCCCCCCCCCAGCCCGCCCCTGGGTGAACTCCATACCCAAGGGGGTTAAGGCAGTGCTGGAAAATAATGGTGGCCACACAAAATATTGACACTTTGGGCCCAATTCACTTAGGGGTGTACTCACTTTTGTTGCCAGCGTTTTAGACATTAATAGCTGTGTGTTGAGTTATTTTGAAAAATGTGAGGGGTGTATTCACTTTTGTGATATACTGTATCTTGTAGGTCTGAGTTGTAGATTGCAACATGTTGATTATCAGGTTTATTACTGCTATCATTCTTAGCCTTATCTTTAATCTTTAGTTCTGTCCTGTCTAAACTCATTTCCCTAGCATTCTGTGTTAGGAATTCTTCCGGGTCCCCTTCCTGTATGAATTGCTATGTCAGTCTGCATCCTGCATATAATGATTCACCCTGTAACAGTTTTTACACGATCTTCTGTGTTGACTCTTTAGAATGTTACATAACCATCTTTTTAAATTGCAGCTATCGGACAAAATTTAATTCTTCCTATCTACTGGTTTTATAAAATTTCTATGGATAAAAATATATACAGTATGTAATGAGGTGACGCTGGCCCCTTTAATTGAGAGTAACACTAAGGCCCCTTTCACACTGGGGCGTTTTTCAGGCGATACAGCGCTAAAAATAGCGCCTGTACAGCGCCTGAAAAAATCCAGCCCCATTCACTCCAGTGTGAAAGCCGGAGGGCTTTCACACTGGAGCGGTGCGCTAGCAGGACGGTCAAAAAAGTCCTGCTAGCAGCATCTTTGGAGCTCCTACCCATTGAAATCAAGCGGCGCTTTGCGGGGGGTTTTAACCCTTTTTCGGCCACTAGTGGGGGTTAAAACCGCACCGCTAGCGGCCGAATACCGTGGCTAAAACGACGGTAAAGCAGCACTAAATATAGCACTGCTTTACCGCCGACACCGCTCCCGCTCCAGTGTGAAAGGGGCCTTAAACATAGGAACAATATAAAGGTAGGCGCTACTCCTTTAGAGATTGTGATGTTAAAGTGGTTCTAAAGCCTCAACGTTTTTTTACCCTATTGCATTTTCTAGAAGGTAAAAAAAAACTTTTGCCAGAAATTATTGCTCTCGCTCTGACGATCACTGCAATACCTCACGTGTGTGATTTGAACACAATTTACATTTTCATGCGTGACTTGCATATGCGTTTTCTTTGGTGCACGAGCCCGGAGGGATGGGGCGCTTTAAAAAAAATATATATATTTTTTTTTTATTGTTTTTTTTTACACTGTCCCTTTAAAAAAATAAAAATCTGATCACTTTTATTTCTGTCACAAAAAATGTAAACATCCCTTGTGACAGTAATAGACAGTTATAGATACTCCTTGCACTTAAAGGTATTCAAAATGCCAAAATCGTAATTTTGGAATACTGACATTTTTTTTAAATCGCCGCCTTTTGGCAGCCGAGTAAACCGGAAGTGAGGTCGTGACAAGTTTCTGGGTTTTTACATCGGAGACCCGATCAAAGCCGATTTCGGCTTTGTTTGGGTCTTCAGGCAGCTGGCGGATATGCCGGCTGGTCGCTCAGGTCTCCCATCCCACCAGGGCGTCCCCTCCCCCAGCAAGCAAATCTCCACAGTGGGGATTATATTTAATGCTGTTACAGAATTTACACATTTTACTACATTGAGCCAGAATTGTTGTATTTCCGTACAATCCCATAATACATGGATGAAATCTGCATGGGGAAGTAAAGTGACATATATTCAACATCAAATCTACTTGGCACCTACCCAACTTGGCACTTTGGTCCTGCTCTGGTACTAAATGAACCATCTGATCACTATTTTAAAGATATACTCTAAAGCAGTGGTCTCCAAACTGCGTCCCTTTGCTTGCTTTTATCCGGCCCTTGGGGCCATAATTCCCCCCACTGACACCAATGAAGGGACACAATAACTCCCACTAACACCAAAGCTGGGGCACAATTTTTCCTAATGACCCCAACAATGGGGCCCAATGACACCCAATGATGGGGCAGTATTCCTCTCAATGGGACCAACAATGGGGCACAATTTTTCCCAATGACCCCAACAATGGGGCCCAATGACACCCAATGATGGGGCACTATTCCTCTCAATGAGACCAACAATGGGGCCCAATGACATCAACAAAGGGGCACAATTCCCCCAACTGACACCAATGATGTGGCACAATTACTTCCACTGAAACAAACCATGGGGCACTATTTTTTCCTTTACTGACATCTGGGCCTTCTCTACTCCCAGTTGCCACAGTCTGCCCCCCCCCCCCCCCCCAAAGTCTGACAGATGGTAAACTGACCCTTTGCTTAGAAAGTTTGGAGACCCCTGCTCTAAAGGTTTGTCGGGTGTATTTTATCCACTGTAGATAAATTGTTTATGTGGTGGGGTTGTCCCCCCCCTTCGGGGACAGCAGATAAGAGCAACAGGGGGGACAATGGAGCAAGTGTGCTGTGGGCTCCTCTCCCAGCCACCGCTCGCTCTGTTCCTTCCCCCGCTGGAGTCTGCGTGGCAGATGACTGACCACGGCACTGTGAGGAGAGCTGCGGGCTGTCACTGTCTCCTTCCCCCACTCGCCACCCCCTAATCCCGATCGAGGCTCACGCCACCGCAACGGAAGACAGGAGCCGCTCAGCTACAGTAAAACAGAGCATCTGTCAGTGTCTCCTTATACACCTCCCCTAAAAAATGTTGCCCCGAGAAACCGAAATACAGTACCCAGAGATTATTATTATTATACATGATTTCTATAGCGCCAACAGTTTACACAGCACTTTAGGGGGGGGGGGGGGGTGGTACATAAGGTAATAGCTGCAGAGAATGATTTGATGGGGGTGGCTCTGGGACACTTGTTAGGTGGGTATGGAATAGGCTTCCCTGAATAAATTAGTTTTCAGGGATCTCCTAATGGTGGACAGGGTAGGGGCTGATCGGACATACTGGGGCAGGGAGTTCCAGAGGATGGGAGAGGCTCTGGACAAGTCCTGAAGGTGCGCATGGGAGGAGGTAACAAGGGAGCTAGAGAGCAGGAGGTCCTGGGAGGAGCGGAGGGGACGATTTGGGCGATATCTGCAGATGAGGTTGGTGATGTAGATGGGGGCGATGTTGTGAATGGCCTTGTATGTTATGGTTAGCATTTTGAATTTTATACAGTGGGGTAGGGGAAGCCAGCGAAGGGATTGGCAGAGAGGAGCAGCAGTCATGGATGGGTTAGTGAGGTGTATTAGTCTAGCAGCAGAATTCATAATAGACTGAAGCCTGCTTAAGGGTAGGGCATTAAGGGGAGAGTTGCAGTAGTCAAGGCGGGAAATAATCAAGGAGTGAATGAGTTGCTTTGTGGTGTCATTAGTCAGCAAGGGTCAAATTCTGGAGATGTTGCAGAGGTTAAGGCGGCAGGATTTAGCCAGTGATTGGATATGGGGGCTGAAGGAGAGGTCAGAGTCAAGAATTACACCCAGGACCCTGGCATGTGTGGAGGGACCAATGGTTGTGTTGTTGATATTAATGGTGAAGTCACAGGGGGGGGGGGCCGTGAAGGAGGAAATATAACAAGCTCCTCAGTTTTAGAAAGATTGAGTTTGAGGAAGTGGTGTGACAGCCATATCAATATGTCATTCAGTAAGTTTGAGATCCGTGAGGAGATCGAGGGGTGAGTTGAGAAGTGGAGAGATAGATCTGGGTGTCGTCGGCATAGAGGTGGTATTGGAAGCCAGAGATGGAAAAGAGCCAGACAGCCTCCAGCACCCTGTACAGGGAGCTCTGCGCCTTAGAACCACAATGGGCGAATGCAGTAGCTGATCCTGAACAGGGAAGGCTGGAAAAGCTGTCTAGCTGCTGGGTGATCACCTGAGGGAATGAGCCTAACCAGTAATAACAATGCCCGGGCCCTATGGAACTGGTGTGCGGGGGCAATAAGCCTATTAGGAAGTCCACAGCAGGGAGTAGGAGAGAAGCTGTCAGCTGCAGGATAAAAAGTCTCTCTGTGAGATGGATGTGCACCGGGAATCGTCCCACACAGTGCTGCCTGAGGTGGGGAATCCAATGCAATCCCCAAAAGCGGGATACAGACAGTCAGTCACAAGAAAAGTGCTGCCAGGAGACTGAGGGGAGCCAGGAACAGTGTCACCCACACGGTCCGCCACTGTTCAGCCCAGGGACCCTAATCAGTAACCCAATGCCACCCAGCCCAATGGAGATGACCCATACCACTTCAGGGATTGCAACATCTGTCCAGGTCGGCTGCTGTCCAGTATTGTCTATTTTAGCTACCAGTCATCTTGATTGGCCATCAGGGGGGGATCTTGTGCCTTACTACATCGCTAGTAGTGACAGGAGCCTGAACCAGCATCTGGGATTACCGTTGTGGCATTGCACTGAGGATTAGTGAGCAGGTGCGAATCCAACATCCTTTTTAACACAGTAGTGAGCTGCATGCAGGCACCAATTTCCCTTTCTAGTGTCATGGGATGCTTGTTTGGAGCTGCCATCTTTAGCAGTATGAATCTCTACCTAACGGAACATTCTAGATGATTACTGCTCCACGCATGCTTGTTTAAACCTACTCTTAAAACAAGGGCCCCACCGTTTGCTAGCAGAAGACACTAGTACTCTTCACCCCAGGACCTGTAATACCACAGGACTATGTTTACTGCACCTGTTTAACCCATTTTTTATGTTTATTTCTCAATGGTGTTTGGGGCCCAGAAGGAGCTGAGAAGTTGACAAACCTTCTCTCCTCCCTCTCAGTGCCTGTGTTATGGGCATATAGATTACTGTCTTTTCTATATCTATTCTATATTTACAGTTTTTATAAATATTGAAGGTTGTTGTTTATATTGTATTGATTCTCTGCAGCAAGGTTTAACAGTGCTGTAAGTTTCCATATGTTTAAACCGTGATAATATATTCAACTTGTTTATCACTACCAAGTGTGTGTCTGTTTTTGGTGATGATCCACAGCCAGGATAACGGTATTTTCCACTTAAATGTGTTTGCAGTCATTTTTATTTAACCAAGTGTGCCAGAGGAGGGGCTGAGGACATTCTTGGAGTTGAGGCGGAGATCGGAGAACCCAAATTCACCAAGCGGCTCTTTAGGGGGTGGCGCTACATTTACTTTTTTTTAAACCTAAGGCGAGCTCAGGAGTCTATTTTTTTTTGCTCGATTTTTGAAGTACAAGACAAGGCTTGGTAGGTCATTAAGGGGGAAAGTTCAACAGCATGAAGCCTACAAGTGCACAGTATACGTCATATTTAATTTTACTGTGACGAGGCACAATTACCTATTAATTTCTGTTATTAAATAAAAAACATTTGTTTCCCTTTCAGAAGGATCATTATAATTTGTGTTGAAAATCACTTATAAGCCCTTGTCTTTAGTGTAGTGAGAGACTTTCACCTCTACTGAGCACTTTCTTGATCACCGCTGAATGTCATGTTGATTGATGGCTGTGAGTTTACCTAATTTCCCTTTTTCTGGATCACTGGGAACAAGTAAAATGTAACTGTTTCCATGTTAACTCTTCCTGTTGTAGGAACAGATTTTCTCCTTCCCTAAACTGCTCTGCTGGACTGTAAAAGTGAACCGGTGTTTAAAGTGTATTTCCACTTTTGCAGCCAAATAGGCAAAACACCTACTTTATATTTGTTACATGTCTCCATTCAAATAGCATAACGTAAAAATATAATTAAAAATTATAGCTTACTTTTGTTGTAGATGCTTAATTCTAGACCCTCCAACAAGGAAAAATGTAAAGTAGATCTCTATTTATGGGGGGGGAGGGGGGGATCTGTGTTTGCCATAATTAACCCTGTCTGTACTGTATAGGCAGCTCTTAATTACCAATCATAACTAGTTTTGAAGACTGTCTATCCTAACAAAGGGTTAAAGGTGTAGAGGCTGGGCTTCTTGCATTGTATATTAATGAGGGCAGACTTGGGAAAGGCTCACTCTAAACCAGGGTATACACGTATTGTAGAAAGAAGCGCCAAAATTTCGGTATGTTTGTTCCCTTTCAACAAATGTTGGCTGTTAGGAACATCGATTGACAAGCCACTTGTAGTCTCCACCAGGGACACGAATGATGAGTTGACCACATAGGAGCACAATAAGGAAAGAATTGTCACCATAACCGAAAGTGCCTGAACAATGACCCTCATGGCAGGATCACCAGGTAGTTAAAGCAGTTGTTCACTTTGGGAAAAAAAATGAATAGTCAGCAGCTACAAATCCTGTAGCTGCTGACT
Source organism: Lithobates sylvaticus (assembly GCA_028564925.1). NCBI lineage: Eukaryota > Metazoa > Chordata > Amphibia > Anura > Ranidae > Lithobates > Lithobates sylvaticus. The sequence goes on from CM053031.1 coordinate 43,786,341, forward strand.
TTGAATAAAAGGACACTTACCTGTGCGGGGATCCAGCGCCATCCTTACCCGGACTAGTTCTTCAGTAGTCTTTGGGTTCTTGGCACCGGCATCCTAACTGTGGGTACCTGCCCCCCCCCCCACAAAAAAATTACAAATATGGGGGGGGATCTTAAAGCAGAACTTCCCCTTTTGGGTGAAGTTCCGCTTCAAAGTGACACTAAATTATATCCTTATTTGTCAAAGTGAATTTATACATATCCACTACTTTATGGCCCTGTAATCAGTTTTTCATGAAATCCTTTCTTGGGCCCCTTTCACACGGGACGGATCAGTAATGATCCGCCCCGTAGACATCCGCTGCTCAGCGGGGATCGCTCCGCTGATCCCCGCTGAGCCGGCGGATGACAGGGCGGTCCCTGCACACTGTGCAGGGACCGCCCTGTCAGATCTCCGCTCTCCTCTATGGGGGATCGGATGAACATGGACCGTCTGTCCGTGTTCATCCGATCCGCTCTGCAGAATCGGACCATAGCGGAGATGGACGATATCGCGTGTCAGCGGATGTTCATCCGCTGACACCCGCTATCCCATAGGGATGCATGTATGTCCGTATTTCATCCGAAAACGGATGGATGAAATACGGACATACGGTCCGCATGTGTGAAAGGGGCCTTAGTGTATTTTGTGCCACCTTGCAACATCCTCTCTGAGATCCTGAACCTCTACTTTTACCACTCACTTTTGTTTGTTTGAAACAAGCAGTGCACATTAGTTGCAATCATGTGCACTGCTCTATGCATACCACACATTCTATTGTCCTTAGTCCATCTCATCAAGAGTGAGAAAAAGAGAGTGGCTACACTCTTCCTTACAGAGGGACTATGGAGAATGAACGTAGCCACCCTTTAACAGGAAGAAAAAAAAAGGAATTTGGAGGAGGCTGAGAGCAATAGAAGGTACTTTTGAGTTAAGAATACATACATACACCTTGAAAAAGCATTCATACCCCTTGAAATTTTTCACATTTTGTCGTGTTACAACCAAAAATGTAAATGTATTTTATTGGGATTTTTAGGGATAGACCAACACAAAGTGGCACATAATTGTGAGATGGAAGGAAAATGATAAATGGCTTTCAAAATTTTTTACAAATAAATATCTAAAGTGTGGCGTGCATTTGTATTCAGCCCCCTTTACTCTGATACCCCTAACTAAAACTTCTCGTGGAACCAATTGCTTTCAGAAGTCACCTAATTAGTAAATAGAATCCCCAGGGTCGCCCCCATGTGGGGAAGTCAGAGGTGATGAAACGCGTTGGACGTGGCTACATGGCAACGCTGAGACAGTGACTCCAAGTGCACAAAGGAAGCTATGAGGAGATCGCAACACTGAGTCACCTGGCTTGTTTGGAATTTTAACAAGGCAGTTTTTAATCTTTTATGATGAAAGTGCATTGCTTTTTATTAACTGATTAACTTAAAGCGGAGTTTCACCCAAAAGTGGAACGCCAGCTTTAAGGAGTACTAACCCCTGACATGCCACATTTGGTATGTCATTTTTTTGGGGGGGGAGTGGGTACCTAGTTTTGACAGGTACCCAGCTCCCACTTCCGCCAATGCCACCTAGGTGACCCCTCCTCTCCCCCTGGGCAACATCGTAGCTGCTTCAGAGATGTGTGAACCAGCTCCTTAGAGAGCCAGTCACAATCTCCTGACATGCGCATTGGATGCGAGGAAACTTGCATCCAATTTGCAATAATGTGAACCCAGCCTTAAAGTTTGAAATGACATTTCTATGGTAAAGTGCATGTGATTTTAGTTATTGGGTTTAGTTCTATTTTAAGGGAACATTTTTTTTCTCTTTAGGAGGGTGTCCGCCAGCTAGAGGAGTGCCTGAGCTTCCTTCCCCGCCCCCCCTTCCTGATGCTGTATGTGAGCAGAGCAGTGCAGCTTTGGGCGGTGTGTCTGCGTTCTCCATTCCCTGCTTACCCTCCTTCCTCCTGGCAGCAGCAATGAGTCTGTGAGAAAGGAGAGCGTAGCCACTCCTTTCCCCCTTCCTCTTTGTCAGGATGGCCACAATGGATCATGGGACATGTAGTTCTGAAAGTGAATGGGGGATGTGGACTGACTACCCAGACTGCCTTGCAAATAGGGGAGGAGAGCAGTAGAGTTTTCCTGGGCAATTAACCAGAGGTCTGGGAGACAGTGCGGGGGAAACCAGAGAGTGTGGACCTGCTGCTGTGCATTGTGTCCATAGAGGCATAGGACTGAGCCACCAAGAGCCTCTTGTGTTGAGAAATGTGGGGTACAGACCTGCTGCTCCTACCTGTCTGTGCTAGCATTCAGAGAGACTGTGAGAGAATGAGGATTCTGCCACAGGAAGTTCTTTTCACTATTCTGTGACCAGTGATGGAGAGACCTATTGATGTGGGAGTGCCTACACCAAAGAGAACAGAGCCATGTGGGGACCTGATCCTGAGGACTGGGGTCACTGGAGACAACAGACTGCCAAGTGCTTTGGATCAGTTCCATTGTGTACCAGGAGGGGTGAGCGGAACCAACTGTGCGTATTCTAGTACTGTCAGCAGTTACTGCCATTGGGGACTACCTTTACTTAACCACCCAACAGTCATCCACTGCATAAAGTTTAAATAGGCAGTAACGTGCACCACCGTACAGATGGGCCCCAACTTTACCCAGTTTCAATTTGTTAATCAGGTGGCAGGTACTTTATAGCCATCCCCAGGGGTACCCCTCTTAGGAAAGTGTACACCCACCTACTCTTAAAGTTGTATGCGCAGAGTGCAGGGATACTTTTTGAATAGTCATCGCCAAAAGTTACTATGAGACTTCTTGTGTCATTAATGCTTTTCATGTTTGATGTTCTTGTCAATGCTGTGTATGCCAGTTTATTGTGTTTTAGCCTTATTGCAGTTAAAGTCAATAGCCATAGTTGAGACTAACATTCCGAGGGGACAGAGCAGTTTGCTGAGTTGTGACAGAACAGGGAACCCATCATACCAAGCTGTGGGGGTAAGTGCTACATCCCAAAAAATAATCAATAGAATGTGACCCAAAAATAAGATGCCAGTTATTATTTTTTAAAGCTGCCCTTTTCTTATATTAGTGTGATGGTACAACTGATGAAAAAAAAAGCAGCCCTTTTCTGTCTGGCCAACATTTGCACGATTCCTGGTAAATACAGATCTATATATGAATTCACTCCAGTCCATAATTCGGTGATGAGGGGGTCATGTGGGCCAGAAAAATGTAGCTTTCCGGGGATAGCTTTGTGGCAGGCCTGGATATTTTATATCAGAAGAAGTAGGCCCCACGTCACTGCTTTCCTCTACTCTTGTCTCCTGTTTCCTCTTGTCAGTGGCTCGAGTTACCTCCATGATGCGTCATCAGTGTGACTGTCAGGCTGGTTATAGCCCCAGAAAGATCAAGTACAGAGGGCGAGGGGCCATTTCTCAAATGTCATTATAGCTGTACAAATCACAATTGTTACGTATGTAACTGACGTCTCTTTCAGGATGTCATACATTCTATTAATTCTAGCAGTTTTGCCATCAATAAGTTTCCTTGTTTTATATCTAAACCAAGAATAAAAATAATATATTGCAGCTTTCCTATATACAACCGGACTGTTCTAGCTGCTTGATCATTTAATTGAATAGACACCTTTATGGTTATCTCCTTTTTTTTTCATTGTATCTCCTCCTTTAGATGGCCCCTGCCTTTAGTTTCTTTATCGCCCATGTCACCCTCTTTGGTGTTCGGTCCATGGTAGACATGTGCAATTCGTTTATTTTTTTTTAGTTTTTCGTTAAAATTCGTTCATTCGTTATCGTACGAATGAACGAACGATTCGCTAAAAATTTTAACGAATGTTCGAATCGAACGAATCCGAAAAACAACGAAAATCCGAAATAACCAAATTAGAAACAACGAAACTACGAAAGAAGAAAATCCGAAAAACGAAAACCGAAAAACCGAAAAACGAAAACAGGAACAACGAAAATCAAAATAAACGAAAAAATTCGTACATTCGTTACTTTTTTTTTTTTTTGTTGAATTGGTAATTTTCCGTGTCACTTACAATGGCGCTGCTTAACGTGCTTCGAATGGATTGAACGAAAAAAATTCGTACATTCGTGTCTCTTACAATGGCGCTGCTTAACGTTTTCGAATGGATTGAACGAAAAAATTCGTACATTCGTAACTTTTTTTTTCGATTTGTAATTTTCCGTGTCTCTTAAAATGTAATAATAGCATACACATTACATAAAATTATGAATTATGCTCCGATTATGAATCTACGAAAACAATGTTACAAAAGTACGAATAAATCAATCTAACGAAAGTACGAATGTAACTAAATCGACGAAAATACGAATGCGTCCGAATTTCAAATAAACGAAAATTAAACTAACGGAAAAACGAATCAACGAAAAAATAACTCTTACGAAAATACGAATCGTTACGAATACGAACACCGACGACGAATTTACGAATCGTTATGAATCAACGGAAACGAACAGAAACGAAACGAAAATAAACAAATTTCTATTGTGCACATGTCTAGTCCATGGTTTCTAGGGTATTTGTCTTTGACTCATGCAGCACCAGATCTAATATACCTTTTGCTATGTTCTCAATTTGCGAGTATATGTTTCATGTTATGATTTCCATGATTAATTTAAACATTTTAAATTCACTATTAACATATGTATATGTATTCCTAGTTCTAAAAGGTCACCCGAGGAAGTGACATACAGCAAAACGTGTTGGGACCAATGGCATCTCTTCTATAGATTCCTGCAGGCACAGAACCTATTATTATCTGGATGTCACACACCACTTCCTCAAACTGAATCTATCCAAAACCGAACTTATAATTTTTCCTCCACCACGTGCCCTTCCCCTGATCTCTCTGTCAAAATCGATGCCCATCTTCGCATTCCAAGGTCCTAGGTGTAGTCCTGGACTCTGAACTCCCCTGTCCAAATCTTGCCGCCTCCCTGGTCATCTCTCGCCTTAACTACTGCAACTTCCTTCTTATTGGCTTGCCTCTACATAGTCTATCCCCCCTTCAATCTATCATCAATGCTGCTGCCAGACTCATCCACCTTACCATTAGCTCTGTGTCTGCTACTCCTCTGTCAATCCCTCCACTGGCTCCCGCTCACCCAAGAAATTAAATTCAAAATACTAAAAACAATTTACAAAGCCATCCACAACTCTGCCCCCAGCTACATCACTAACTAACCTAGTCTCAAAATACCAACCAAATCGTTCTCTTCGTTCCTCTCAAGACCTTCTGCTCTCTAGCTTCCTCGTCACCTCCTCCTTTGCTCGCCTCAAGGACTTTTTCTAGAACTTCTCCAATCCTATGGCACTCCCTACCCCAACCTGTCCGATTTATCTCCTATTCTATTTTTTTTTTTTTTTTAGACGATCCCTAAAAACCCTCCTATTCAGAGAAGCCTATCCTGCCCACGCCTAGCAACTGTATTTACATTTTCTCCATCAGCTCATCCCCCACAGTTATTACCTTTTGTTTCACTTGATCCTCCCTTCTAGATTGTAAGCTCTGATGAGCAGGGACCTCTGATCCCTCCTGTATTGACTTGTATTGTAACTGTACTGTCTGCCCTCGTATTGTAAAGCGCTGCGCAAACTGTTGCCACTATATAAATCCTGTATAATAATAATAAAAAATTATTAAGATTTGCTTAATTTCATCTTTTTATAGGTTTATAACGGCTTGCTGATCGGTTAGGATTTTAATATTTATTGTTATTATTATACAGAATTTATATAGCACCAACAGTTTGTGCAGCGCTTTACAACATGAGGGCAGTACAATTCAATATAGGAGGAATCGGGATTTATTTGAGATCCAACCCAGGGGAACAGCAAATACATTTTTTATTTCACTTATTTTTTTAATCTTATTTTAATGTTTTGTATTCATTAAAATGTTATGCTTTTCTAGTGGTGATAATTACTTTATTCCTGAGAGTTAGTGCCTGTTTACACCACAAAAACGTCCTCCAGATCCTTTCCAGATGTGTTTCTGCATGCGCATTTGTTATTCTTTTTTGATGCATTCCAGTGGGTTTTTGATGCTTTTTTTATGCATTTATGGATGCATTTCATATGCTTTTTCTGTATTTTTTTTTTTTCACTGTACTGGGATCCAGTGTGTTTTTGATGCATTTTTTTATGCCTTTTACTGCGTCCCAGTACAGTTCTGTGCAGGAAAAAAGCAGCATGTTGTACTTTTATTTTCTAGAACTGAAAAGCACAACCCATATAACCTACTTTCCATGCGATTTTGATGCAGAAAAAAAGCATTGCATTGCATGTTGTAAACCTCAGTCGTGGAATCTGAGCAAAGCACATATATCTGTAGTGTTTACTTATCTCTCTCCAAAGCTCTAAGGCCTGATTCACACCTTTGCAGGTTGCAAATTGTAGGTGCATTTTGTGTTTTTCAATACACGCTTTTCAACCATGGAAGTCTATTAAAACGAAAAGGAAGAAAAAAGCCCCTGCCCTTTCCATAAAACGCACAGATGTGAACTACATCCATAGGAAACCATGTTAAATGGACTGTACTGTGTTTCTGCAAAACTAAAAACACACAAAAAAAAAATGCATAGGTGTGAATCAGGCCTAAGTGTCATTTCTCTCTGGTGCTTCATTCCTCTGTTATCAGCATGCATCACTTCTGAGACGTTTTCCTGACACATGAGATAAATTTGTGTCAGAAGGGAGGGGGAGGGAGAGCTCAGAACGGAGCTTGTCTATTTACAACACAACGTTCTTCTGCCTATGTGGAGGGGGGGGTGTGTGCCTTTCCTCCAATCAGCTCTCACACATTGTAACTGCAGTCTCTCCGCCCCCTCCTATGTGCTGCTGACAGATGAAGAACATTTTTTAACACGATCTGCACTATTCAAGGGGTGTATACAGCAAATATACATGTAAAACTTATGTAGGAGGATTTGTTTCATCTCTGTGTACCATCTGAGGCTGTTCACTTCACTGGGTATATGTGAGGGTTTACAACCACTTTAGGCACAATAAAAATCCTATCTTTGCTCTTCTTTTGTGTAGGGGTTGAAAGTGTTTGAACGTGTATGGTCGAAAGGGCACAGTCCTGTAATTGCAAACCGTTTCCATTTGCTGCAGATATACAAACAATGACACTGATAAATGGCACAAGCCTATACAGTCAGCCTAACCCACTTCATAGCCCCAGGCCGGCTAAGACAATGGAGGAAGCATTGCGCTGTCAGTGAAGAGGTAAGTGTCCGTTTTCCTCATTAGTAATTGGAATTACTGATGGCAAAAAAAAAATCACCAGGAATCATTTACTAAAGGAGTAAAATAAAGGTAATCCCCTCTTAGACAGGTGTCATTGGATCAAGTGTCCTGGTTGGAAGATTTCCCCCTCTTCCTGACCTGATGACAACTAAAAACTTTAGGCTGGGTTCACAACTTCACACTAGAATTTTTGTTTGAATTCAGACCTGAAACAGACCAAAGGACATGCAGGGCTCCTGTGCAATTCAGAGCCGCTGTGGAGATGTGTGAACCGGCTCCATAGAGAGTTGGTTACAATCTCGTGCTATGCAAATTGGATGCGGGGAAACCGGCATCCAATTCACATAGGTGTGATCCCAGCCATAAGGCCCATACACACGATCGGACTTTTTGACAACCAACATGCAAATTAGCTGTTTTGGACCAACATCCGACCGTGTGTACGCTCCATCGGACCAACTTTTTCCAGGTTTCATCAGACTTTTGTTGGCTGTGCGAACGGACCAACTTTCTGCCAACAAAAGTCCGATGGACCAAAGTCCGACCGTGTGTACACAAAACCAACGGACTTTTGTACAAACCAATTCAGAACCAATGCAAAAGATCAGACAACAATACAGAAGTTGACCAAAGGTGGCGGTAAAGAGCAGAAAAACCAAGTGATTTGGTGAAAGTTGGCTGAAAAAAGTCCTGCCGTGTGTATGCAATACCAACTTGGGGCCAACACCCTTTGGACAAAAATCCACAGGAAAGTTGGTCCACGGTCCGATCGTGTGTATGAGGCTTTATACACGCGGTCGGATATTCCGATGGAAAAAGTCTGATCGGATTTATGTTGTCGGAAAATCCGATCGTGTGTGGGCTCTATCTGGCTTTTTCCATCGGAATTTCCGACGGAAAAAATTTGAGAGCAGGATCTCAAAATTTCCGACAATAAAATCCGATCGGACTTTTTCCAATCGTGTGTCAAGAATTCCGACGGACAAAGTGCCACGCATGCTCAGATCAAATTACGGGACCAAAGCTATTGGCTACTAGCCTCTACGTAGCTCTGTCGTACACAACGAACGCCACCACGTTCGGAACGATCGGATTTTCCGACCGCTTTCGGACAAAATCCGTCGGAAAAAATCTGAAGGATTTTGTGGTTGGAATTTCCGAGTGTGTGTACGGGGGCTAAGACTTCCCCCTTGCGTTCAGTTCAGGTGGCAATGGTAAGCAAGCTATTGTCAAATGAAAATGCTTGGGGATCCAGACACTGCCATGGGTGATCTACCAATGCCAAAAATTCTAATAAATATACATGTATTACAGGTATTGATATTGCACTGACAGTTTTATTTTTTTTGGAGCTGTTTTTTTTTTTTTTTTTTTTGCAGCTCTTTACATATTGCACATTCACATCTGTCCCTGCTCTAAAGGAGCTTTTAATCTAAGGTCATAGCTCCCAACTGTCCCTGATTTCGAGGGACTGTCCCTGATTTGGAGCAATGTCCCTCTGTCCCTCTTTCCTCCTCATTTCTCCCTCATTTTGATCTGATCTATATAGTTGTATATAAAATGCACTTTTTATCTTTCAAAACGTGTTTCCCAGTGCTAAACCTTTCATCCAATTTCTAAATTGCTGCACTTGTACATTTTAAAAGCCACTATAAAGGAATCGTAGTGGTAAAAAAATCCCTTGTGGATTTAATAATCCTTTTTTTTGGGGGTTAATTCTCCTTTAAGGGGGTGTAGCAGGGGGCGTGTCCTATGCCTACATACATTTGCTAGTAGGTGTCCCTCATTGCCATCTCAAAATGTTGGGAGGTATCTAAGGTCCCTAACTCACATACACATACTAAGGGCCAGATTCCGCAGGAGCTGATCAATCTACCAGCATGTCTTAGGAGCGTGGCAGGACACCCACAAAAGCACAAGGGGAACATGCAAACTCCATGCTGTGGTTGGAATTTACACCAATGGCTCTAGTGCTGCAAGGTAGAAGTGCTAACCACTAAGCCACTGTGCTGCCCAAATATACTTCTGTCTACACATATTCATCAGCTCTTCCTAACGGCTCCAACTCACACTAACAATATGGCTGCTGTGTGCCCATCTTAATAGGCCTCCTTTACACTGTCACATACACCGACAGCAGCCATCACTCTTCACATGTAGAAAGAAGGTATATTATATTTACTTGTTTTATTTTTTCTTTATTTGCTTCCTGGTTTCTAGCCTAAATGATTTCATACATCACAGGAGTCTTTAGGAGGGGAGGAGGGGCTTTCAAATCTAAGCACACCCTCTCCTGCTTGCATGCCTGAGCTAAGGGCAGTTGAATTCCCAGAAGTACACTTTACTGAAGATGGCTACAGCCAGAAACGCTACGGGGTGTTCTTCAAAGTGAATTCTCAACTAAATTAAAGCAAGCATGGAGACATGGAAGGATGGGTGAATTTGTTTTGAATGATGGTGTGGGGTTTCCCCCAAGATCCATATTAGACCCTTATCCGAGCAAGAAGCCCTTCCTGAACCATAACAGGTCACATGCCCTCAACGAGGGGGGGGGGGTGCTTTGCCTTTGCCTTTGCCTCTGCCTGCTCGGCTGTGTGACATTTCTTAAATAGCTAAGGGGTGGTGCAACCCGGCGACGTCACCTGACGGCACCACCCTCCTATGATGTCATCGACCGGTGCATGCTTGGCCCACACTCATTTACATGGGGGGGGGGGCTGGGATCTGGGGCCCCCTAGTTAAAGAAGGCTTCCAGATTCTGATAAGCTCCCACCCACAGACCTCCACAACCACAGCCCAGGGTTGTGGGGAAGAGGCCCTTGTCCCCAACAGCAATGTTGAGGGCATGTGGCCTGGTATGGTTCGGGGGGGGGGGGGCTCTCTTGCTCGTCCCTTTCCTTTCCTGACCTGCTGGTCTGCATGCTCGAATAAGGGTCTGGTGTGGATTTTGGGGGGGACCCCATGGCATTTTTTTTACATTTTGGGGTGAGATTCCCCTCCAAAGCCATACCAGATCTGATGGGCCTGGTATTGATTTGGGGGAGGACCCCGCTGTGTTTTTTCCAGATATTTTTTATTGCAAGCAATTCTTTATTTACATTCAGCTGTCAGTGGGGAATGCCGCTGACAGCTGACGACTCATCAGTTGTTAAGAACGTGGCCTCAGCTTCCTGGTTCGCTCCTTAGCGACCAGCTATACACAGTGTGTTAAAGTGTAAAGAAAAAGCAAAACGCATCAAAAACGAAACACTTTCTGGCGCGGCTCCATTGAAGTCTATTACACGTAAAATGCAATATGCTGCGGGAAAAAAAAGTCCCTGACCCTTTTGTGAATGTGTACCATAGGAAACCATGATAAAGGGACTGTAGTGCATTTCTGCAAAGTGAAAACGCACTAAAAATGCATAGGTGGGAATGTAAGGTCAAGCACAGGGTACACCTGTGTCGACTTGCTCTATACGTCACCATCTAAATGAAACACCATCTAAATGAAAAAGGACGCTATAGTAGGAGACCCAGAAGGACCTCACTGCTGACACAGAAACAAACATTTTAGCAGTTTACCAAAACTTACCTGAGGAAGCCAAAATCTTTTTGGGAGAATGTGCCGGGGACAGACGAAACAAAGCTCCAGATTTTTGGTAAAGCCCATCACTGTACTGTTTTCCCTACCAGTGGCGGCCGGTGGAAAAATGTCTTGGGGGGTTGGCAAACAGTATGCCAATCCCCCCCGTTGGTGGGTCAGTAGGTAGCATTTACCCCATCACAGGCAGCTTCCCCTGCTCACAGGACCATTCTTCTGGTCATCACAGTGACGACGGCTTCCCTTTCCACCCTCCTCCTCACACCCGCTTCTGATTGGCCGGATTGAGGATCAGTGTTTGAACAGTGAATATTCATTCGCTGTTGTAACAGACCTGGGTGGCCTTCGGACGCAGCCTCTGGCTCTAATCAGGTGCTTCAAAAAAAAAAAAAAACGGGCGCATGAATAGGGGTTGGCCGTGGTGGCTGTGGATAGATTCATGCCAATAATTTTGCCTAATGCCAATACAAACAAAAGAAATAAACATGAGAATGCCTAAGGGCTCTTTCACACTGACGGACCGTATGTCCGTTTTTCATCTTTCCATTTTCGGATGCAAAACGGACATACATGTATCCCTATGGGAAAGCGGGTGTCAGCGGATGAACATCCGCTGACACCCGATCTCGTCCGTGTCCGCTATGGTCCGTTTCTGCAGATGGAGGAAAACCCTATTTTTCCATCGTCTGCAGAGCGGATCGGATGATGACGGACTCTACGGTCCGTCGTCACCCGATCTACCATTGGGGAGAGCGGCGCTCTGACAGGTCCGTCCCTGCGCTGGGTGCTGAGACGGACCTGTCATCCGCCTGCTCAGCGGAGATCGCTCCGGCGATCCCCGCTGAGCAAGCGGATATCCACGGGGCGGATCTGCACCGATCCGCCCCGTGTGAAAGGGGCCTAAGGCTCTGTTCACACCTGGGCAATTTGACACCTGGGTGATTTGATGTCACCTGGGTGATTTGAATCGCAGCAATTCTGGCTTGCGATTCCAAATTGAAGCAAATCGCGGGATGCGTGTGCAATGCCATTATTTCTTATTGGCACCCCAATCACGCCATGATAAATCGCAATGCCCAGTGCTGTTGCTCCAAAGAAGCTCTTTTTTGCACATTGTGATTTGCCGTGATTGCAGCCTGATTTGTGGCGTGATTGGATCATTAAAAAGTAATGACATCGCGCACACATCCTGAAATTTGCCGTGATTTGGAACCGCCCAGGTGTGAACGGAGCCTAAACATTTGTAATTGCAACAATTTTCTGGGCGAAGTGGTGCATTATCTGACAGAAATGCAGGGTGCCAATATATTTGGCCATGACTGTACATACATACAGTATCTCACAAAAGTGAGTACACCCCTCACATTTTTGTAAATAGTTCATTATATCTTTTCATGTGACAACACTGAATAAATGACACTTTGCTACAATGTAAAGTAGTGTACAGCTTCTATAACAATACCCGAGCACCTCATTGCCGGAGAGACGGTTCAGTGTTAGGAAAGCGAATATTCATTCGCTTTCCTAACACAGCTGAGTGAACTGCGAGCGCCCAGCATGACGCTTGCTGTTTACCTTTTTTGATGCCTCTTAGAGCCTACGGCTCTGACCAGGTGCTTGAAAAAAAAAAATACCCTGCCGCTGTAATTCAGACACCCGGCGCCCAAAAAGGGGCCGGGTGCCTGAATAGGGGGTGGCAGCGGCGGCCATGGATAGATTCATGCAATGCAATTCATGCAAACCAATCAATATACGCTTATTGTGATTTTTTTTTAATTTTTTTACCAAAAATATGTAGAAGAATACAAATCGGCCTAAACTGAGGAAAATTATTATTTTTTTAAATATATTTTGGGGGATATTTATTATCCGCTTCCCGAACACCTCACGTAGATATACTGCGGCAGAAGGGTACAGGCAGAGTTACATACCTGTATGTTGCCCTTTAAGAGGCGGCCAGTGGGCGGTGCGCCCGCGGGAAGCTCAGTGAGTCAGGTCACGGGTCCCGCGGAGTCGATTGCCATGGGGATACCTGCGATCGCCTCACGGAGAGGAAGAACGGGGAGATGCGGAAGTAAACAAGCATCTCCCCTTTCTGCCTAGTGACAGTGTCACTGATCTCTGCTCCTTGTGATCGGAGCAGAGATCAGTGATGTGTCATACACAGCCACGCCCCCCACAGTTAGAAACATGCCCCTAGGACACACTTAACCCCTACACTGCCACCAATGGTTAACTCCTTCACTGCCAGTGTCATTTACAAAGGAATCAGTGCATTTGTATAGCAATGATATATAGCAATGACAATGGTCCCAATGGTTACCTGATAAAAAAAATGTTTTTTTTTTATATATTTTTGGGGGATATTTATTATAGCAAAAAGTAAAAAATATTGCTTTTTTTTTTTTTTCAAAATTTTCACTCTTTTTTTTGTTTATAGCGGCAAAAATAGAAACCGCAGAGGTGATCAAATACCACCAAAAGAAAGCTTATTTGTGGGGAAAAAAGGACGTCAATTTTGTTTGGGACACATTGTTAAATTGACACAGTGCTGAATCGCAAAAAGTGCTCTGGTCAGGAAGGGGGTAAATCCTTCCGGTGTTCTATCACAAAGTGTCCGGCTGTCACTAGGTGTCCGAAGTGTACTGCGCATGCGCAGTACGGAGCATGAAGATTTTCGGAAATTGTCGGAAGATGAACGGCGCCTGCGCCGTGAGTTGAGGTGAAGCCCCCACCATCCAAGCGGACATAGGGTTAGTCAAACTTAGAGAGCCCCTCGCGGGCTCGCTTCGCTCGCCACGCTTCGGTCACGGCCTCGCTGCGCTCAGCTCTTTTATATTCTAACTCTATGTCCACTTGAATGGTGGGGCTTGAAAGTGGACTCACGGCGCAGGCGCCGTTCATCCTCGGCAATTTTCGGAATCAGAGTGTCCTGTGTACTGCGCATGCGCAGTACACAGTGGACACTTTGTGATGGGGGATGGCTAATGATACAACACCGGGGCTGAAGTGGTTAATGCATCTTTTAGTGTGTGTCCCCCCCCCCCAAATCTTTGTTTATTTCTTCAGTGTTGTCACATGAAAAGATATAATAAAATAGTTACAAAAATCTGAGGGGTGTACTTACTTCTGTGACATACTGTACATAAATATATATATATGTACATAAATATATATATATGCTGTACATAAATATATGTATATATACAATGTACATAAATATATATATATATATATACTGTACATAAACATATATATACTGTACATAAACATATATATACTGTACATAAATATATATATACTGTACATAAATATATATATACTGTACATAAATATATATATCTTACTGTATAATGTAATAAGTAGGGTAGAAGAAATGGATACAATGTAACAATCTGATGTCCTGTATGGTGATCACAGGCAGGGAGTGTGTGCTGGGACCACGCCCCCGCCAGTGTTTGCCTCCAATCAGAGCTCTCCTGCGGTGTTCGGGTGAGTGAGTTTCTCCCCGGGATCGGACGGTGCGGTCAGTGCGGGGATCGGGCGGAGGAAGGCGGTGTGTGTACCGGAGATCGCTGTCCGGTGTAGATAAGGTAAGTGAGCGGTGTATGAGAGCGGAGGGGGTCGGTCCGGTGTCATTATATCGGGCTGGGGGCTCTGGAGAGGATTGTGGTAAATGTTGCCCATCGACTGTGATCTGTGAAAAATACCGGCGATCGGTATTATCCGGAGGATCGGCCGATTGTGTAGAATAACTGTGAGCATTGTACAAGTTGTAGATCCCTGGAGAAGGGGGAGGGGAGGGGTATATATAATATATTGATGGGTGAGATCTTCTGATCGGAGAGTTCTGTACAGATGACCGATCTGCCGATCCTGTGTACAGCGATATTCATACCACTGACAGCTTTCTATGGAAACATTGGCCGAGTGTTTATAGAGTGTGCCATCCTTTACAACGTGTGGGCAACTTTTGGCATCTTCCTTGACAAAGATGAGGGGGTCACCCATGTGGGTATTATTGCTGGGGGTGTATTCCCTGAGATACCCATGTGGGTATAAATGATGGGGTATGTTCTCTAATATAATAATAATAATAATAATAATATAATGGGTATTTTTGTTGGAGTGTGTTCCACGAGTTGGCCATGTGGGTATTAGTGTGGGTATGTTCCCTGGGTTCCCTGATGTCGATGCAAATATCGGGTTATGTTCTGTGATGTTGGTATAAATATTGTGTTATATTCTCTGAGTTTTCCATGGGAGTGAAATGCTGGGGTATATTCTTTGGGATGCCCATGTGGGTATAAGTGTTGGGGTGTGTTCGCTAATGAGGGTAATACTGCTGGGGTGTGTTCCACAAGTTGGCAATGTGGGTATAAATGGGGGGGGGGGGGTGTTCCTTGGGTTGCTTATTTGGGTATAAATGTTGGGGTATGCTCTGTGATGTGGGTATAAATGTTGGGGTGTATTCCCTATTGTGGGTATAAATGTTGGAGTATGCTCTGTGATGTGGGTATATATTCTGGGCTGTGTTCTGTGATGTGGGTATAAATGTTGGGGTATGCTCTGTGATGTGGGTATAAATTCTGGGCTGTGTTCTGTGATGTGGGTAAAAATGTGATGTGGGTATAAATGTTGGGGTGCGTTTCCTATTGTGGGTATACATGTTGGAGTATGCTCTGTGATGTGGGTATAAATTCTGGGCTGTGTTCTGTGATGTGGGTATAAATACTGGGTTATGTTCTGTGATGTGGGTATAAATACTGGGGGTATGCTCTGTGATGTGGGTATAAATTCTGGGCTGTGTTCTGTGATGTGGGTATAAATACTGGGTTATGTTCTGTGATGTGGGTATAAATGTTTGGGTATGCTCTGTGATGTGGGTATAAATGTTGGGGTGTATTCCCTATTGTGGGTATAAATGCTGGGCTGTGTTCTGTGATGTGGGTATAAATGTTAGGGTGCGTTTCCTATTGTGGGTATACATGTTGGAGTATGCTCTGTGATGTGGGTATAAATTCTGGGCTGTGTTCTGTGATGTGGGTATAAATACTGGGGGTATGTTCTGTGATGTGGGTATAAATATTGGGTTATGCTCTGTGATGTGGGTATAAATATTGGGGTATGTTCTGTGATGTGGGTATAAATACTGGGGGTATGTTCTGTGATGCGGGTATAAATACTGGGGGTATGTTCTGTGATTTGGGTATAAATACTGGGGGTATGTTCTGTGATTTGGGTATAAATACTGGGGGTATGTTCTGTGATTTGGGTATAAATACTGGGGGTATGCTCTGTGATGTGGGTATACATATTGGGTTATGTTCTGTCATGTGGGTATATATACTGGGGTATGTTGCTTGGGTTGCTCATATGGGTATAAATATTAGAGGCTGTTCCCTGATGTGGGTATATATACTGGGGGTATGTTCTGTGATGTGGGTATACATGCTGGGTTATGTTGCTCGGGTTGCTCATATGGGTATAAATATTAGAGGCTGTTCCCTGATGTGGGTATAAATGTTCTGTGATTTGGGTATAAACCCTGGGGTATGTTCCCATGTGGGTATTTACCCGGAGACATCTTGCCACCATTCCTGTGGGTGGAGGAGGTGAGGTGGATGAAGGTTGAGGCCTCTCCATGTGTGATGATCTGGTAGGTGACACATTTCGGTGGTGGTGGGGGGGGGTGTCGGCGTTTATCCTGCACACAGGTAACTTCTGTAATCCCATGAAAGAGGAATAAAGCTCTCAGTCCCTTTAAAGTTCAGCTTATAGTCCCTTTAAACTTTTAAAGCTCACCCTGAGCTCCGGGCTGCACAGTGAATGACATAATGACAGCTCCCTGGTATTCGGCATTAGTGGAGGCGTTGTCTGGGCTTAGGGGGGGTAAAACATCCTTCTTGGTCTAAACTCTTCACACCCAACAATACCAAACAATACCAAAAATTTAATAAAAAAAATATTTATATTTTATTAATTAGTTTTTATTTTTTTTTCTATACTAACACAATAGCTAATGTTTGATTATAAATGAAGAAGAATATCACATGGTTATGATTGGTTGTGATTGGTTTACCTGCAGCTGAAAGCTTATTCCTGATTGGTTGCTACACAACTTGCGATTATTTATTTTTATCATTAGCCCAGAAGAACAATGGCAGAGATATAATTGGGTCTCTTGATTGGTTTATATGGCTGCCATGTATGGAAATGATTACAGCAGAGCCGGGCCAAGGGGTGGGCAGAAGAGGCAGTCGCCTTGGGCGCTTCAGCAGGAGAGGGGCGCAGAAACGGCCGGACCTGCAACCTGCGCTGCTAAAACAGTTCACAGCTCATAGGACGGGAGAGGGGGCATTTTGGCCATTTTGATTGGATGCCGTAGGATTATGTCCCGGTATTGCTCTACAGATTATTAAACCAAGGATTTTTGAAAAAACAAGAATGTATATTGATTGAATTATTTTCATTATGTTCACAGACATGGATACAGATCTGTAGATTCTTGTGAACATATCCAGGAAGCTTTTTTTTGTATTTTATTATTTTTTTTTTTTTAATGGCCCCATGAAATGCAGGTGACGGGTGTCACATATATGTGCCATGATTGTAAATCGCCCATTCATGCATTGTGTGTTGCACCTCCTGAACAATGGAGAAAAGTTTGGCTTGCCGCAAGTAAATATTTCTTGTTAGAATCCCACGTTCTTTTCATCGCTTTGAACTTGTTCAGTGTGACATTTGCCTTTCCAGTGACAAGCTGTTAGCTAAGTTGATCGAGTGACCCTGACAATCCTGGACTGTCACTTGGATGTGTGTTGCATTCTTGAACCTGTAGGTGGCAGTGATTCATTGCTAAGGAATGCGGATTCCCAAATCTTGTGCTCAGGGATATGCGTCTTTAGGTCTTTTTTTATATATATACATATATATATGTATGTATGTATGTATGTGTGTGTGTGTGTGTATATATATATTTTACATTATATTACCAAAAGTATTGGACACCTGCCTTTACACGCACATGAACTTTAATAACATCCCAGTCTTAGTCCGTAGGGTTCAATATTGAGTTGGCCACCCTTTGCAGCTATAACAGCTTCAACTCTTCTGGGAAGGCCGTCCACAAGGTTTAGGAGTGTGTCTATGGGAATGTTTGACCATTCTTCCAGAAGCGCATTTTGTGAAGTCAGGCACTGATGTGGATGAGAAGGCCTGGCTCGAAGTCTGCGCTCTAATTCATCCCAAAGGTGTTCTATTGGGTTGAAGTCAGGACACTGTGAAGGATGTTCCTCCACCCCAAACTTGCTCATCCATGTCTTTATGGACCTTGCTTTGTGCACGGGTCCAAATCATTTGGTGGAAGGGGGATTATGGTGAGGGGTTGTTATTCAGGGGTTGGGTTCGGCCCCTTAGTTCCAGTGAAGGGAACTCTTATGCCGCGTACACACACGATCGGAATTCTCGTCGGAAAAAACTCTGACGGTTTTTCCAACGGAATTCCGCTCAAGCTGTGTTGCCTGCACACAATCACACCAAATTCTGACGGTCAATAACACAGCGGCATAAAACACGTTCGACAGCACTATAAAAGGGAAGTTTAATGCTTCCGAGCATGCGTCGAATTGTTTCCGAACATGCGTCGGAATTTTGCGTGTCGGAATTGCAAACACGCGATCGGAAAATCCAATAGAAAGGTTTTCCGTCAGAAAAATTGCATACAGGTTCTCAATTCAAAGTCCGTCGGAAATTACGACAGAAAAAGACCGCTGGGCATACACACGGTCGGAAAATCCGATGAAAAGCTCCCATCAGACTGTTTCCATCGGAAATTCCGACCGTGTGTACGCCGCATTAAGGTGTCAGCATACCAAGACATTTTGGACAATTTTATTCTCCCAAGTTTGTGGGAACAGTTTGGGGATGGTCCCTTCCTGTTCCAACATGACTGCGCACCAGTGCACAAAGCATGGTCCATAAAGACATGGATGAGCGAGTTTGGGGTGGAGGAACTTAACTGGGCTGCACAGAGTCCTGACCTAAACCCAATAGAACACCTTTGGGAATGATTAGAGTGCAGACTGCGAGCCAGGCCTTCTCGTCCAACATCAGTGCCTGACGTCACAAATGCGCTTCTATAAAAATGGTCAAACATTCCCATAGACACACTCCTAAACTTTGTAGACAGCCTTCCCAGAAGAGTTGAAGCTGTTATAGCTGCAAAGGGTGGGCCAACTCAATATTGAACCCTACGGACTAAGACTGGGATGCAATTAACCCCTTCCTGTCCGCGCTATAACCGAATGATGTCCTCCCGTGCTTGAGCGGCCTGCGCACCCCCT
This sequence comes from Lithobates sylvaticus, assembly GCA_028564925.1. Taxonomy (NCBI): domain Eukaryota; kingdom Metazoa; phylum Chordata; class Amphibia; order Anura; family Ranidae; genus Lithobates; species Lithobates sylvaticus. Next base: position 43,805,588 of record CM053031.1, read on the forward strand.
GCAGGGCGCGTGCAGCGTGCTCTGTGATCAGTAAGTCTATGAGACTCGCCTGATCACAGATTGGAGTAAGGGGTAGACCCCAACCCCTTACCACATACTCAGCTGTCAACCAATGACAGCTGATCATGTGATGTAAACAGAGCCGGTAATTGATAGCCTGAGGCGGAAAAAAAAGCTGATCTGTGCCCACTAGTGCCATCTGCCAGTGCCACCTACCAGTGCATAACAGTGCCACCTACCAGTTCCCACCATAACCACACACCAGTGCCCACAGTGCCACCCATAAGTGCCCACAGTGCCAACTATCAATGTCACCAATCAGTGCCTCATCATCAGTGCCACCTACCAGTGCCCATCAGTCAGTGCCACCTATCAGTGCCCATCAGTGCCGCCTTATCAGTGCCCATCTGTGCAGCCTCATCAGCGCATATCAATGAAGGAGAAAAATTACCTGTTTGCTAAATTTTATAACGAACTATAAAACATGTTTTTTATTTTTTTTTCAAAATTTTCCTTTTTTTTTTTGTTTGTTTAGCAAAAAAATAAAAACCCCAGTAGTGAGTAAATACCACCAAAAGAAAGCTCTATTTGTGTGAAAAAAGCTCTATTTGTTACAACAGAGCAGCTGGTGTGCGGTCTGGCAAGATGTGCCCAATGCACCAAATAGAGGAAAGGATATTTTTTTTATATGTGTGTGTACACACTGATCAGCCATAACTTTGACCACTGACAGGTTAAATGAATAACATTAATTATCTTGTTACAATGGCATCTGAAAGTGGATGGGATGTCTTAGGCCCCTTTCACACGAAGCGGGCTCCGCTTGCACGGAGCCCGCCTCTGTCCGCCGGCTCAGCGGGAGATCTCTCCGTTGATCTCCGCTGAACCGGCGGATGACAAGCCTCTCTCTGCTCACTGAGCGGGGAGGGGCTTGCGAGTGCCGCTGATCTCTATGGAGAGATCGGATGAAAACGGACAGTGTGTCCGTTTTCATCAGATCTCACCCGATCCGATCCGCCAGCTACGGATCTGGACGTATAGCCATACGTCTGCTTTTGGCGGATCGGACCGGGTCGGATGTCAGCGGAGATGTCTCCGCTGACATCCGACGCTCCATAGACTAACATGGAGCGCCCGTTCAGATCCGCCTGTCAGTTTTGTGTGAAAGGGGCCTTAGACAGCAAGTGAACATGTTGTTCCTGAAGTTGACGTGTTGAAAGCAGAAAAAATGGGCATCCTAGTTCGTTGTGTATGGAGCTGTGTAGCCGCAGACCAGCCAAGGTGCCCATTCTGACCCGTGTCCACAGACAACAGTGTGCACATGAGCAACAGAACGGGACCACTGAGTAATCAGTGGCCTGTTCTGATGAATCACATATTCTTGTGCATCATGTAGCTGGCGGGTGCATGTGGAGAAGCGATGGCACCAGGATGCAGTATGGGAAGAAGGTAAGCTGGCAGAGGCAGTGGGATGCTTTGGGCAATGTTCTGCTGGGAAACCTTGGGTCCTGCCATTCATGTGGATGTTACTTGACACGTACCACCTACCTAAAAATTTTTGCTGACCAAGTTACACACCTTCATGGAAATGGTATTCCCGATGGCAGTGCCCTCTTTCAGTAGTATAATGTACCCCGCCACACTGCAAATATGGTTTGAGGAACGGAGTTTGAGGTGTTGACTTGACCTTCAAATTCTCCAGATCCCTATCCAACCGACCATCTGTGGGATTTGTGGAAAAATAAGTCCATTGATGCCCCAATAATTACAGGACTTAAAGTTCCACACAAAAATGGAACTTCCGCTTTCACGCCCCCCCCCCCCCGGTGTCACATTTGGCACCTTTCAGGGGGGAGCACATACTAGTGTCCACATTGGAAGATTGCCCATTTATTCCTGATCTGGTGCAACCCAGAATTTGATATTTGCCGCGTACACACGATCGTAAATTCTACCAGCAAAAGACAGATGATGAGAGCTTTTGGTCGGAAAATGCGACCGCGTGTAGGCTCCATCGGACTTTTGCTGGCGGATTTTTGGCCAGCAAAAGATTGAGAGCAGGTTCTCAATTTTTCAGACGGAAAAAGTTTCTATCGGAAATTCCGATCGTCTGTGCAAAATTCCGACGCATGCTCGGAAAAAATTTGACGCATGCTCTAAAACAATTTGACGCATGCTCAGAAGCATTGAACTTCGTTTTCGCGGCTCGTCGTAGTGTTGTACGTCACCGCATTATTGACGGTCGGAATTTGGTGTGACCGTGTGTAGGCAACACAAGCTTGAGCGGGAATTCCGTCGGGAAAAAAAACATCCAAGGCTTTTCCGACGAGAATTCTGATCGTGTGTACGCGGCATTAGGCTCCATGTACACTATCAGCTTCTAAACTTGAGTTTGGTGTTTTTTCTTTGCCAAAGCTCCTAAACTCCATAAAAGCCTGTGGTGGTTATTTACTAAAACTGCATTGTGCAAAATCTGATTCCGCTCTGCATAGAAACCAATCAGCTTCCAGGTTTTATTGCCAAAGCTTAATTGAACAAGCTGAAGTTAGAAGCTGATTGGCTACCATGCACAGCTGTACCAGATTCTGAGGTCACCAGTTTTAGTAAATCCCCCCCATGTGTCCATGTATATAGGTTTTTAGGATTGTTTAGGAGCTGCTGCGGTTAGGGGAGGTTTTAACCTCGCCTAACTTCCTTCTGAATGCGGAAGAATCACGTTCGGGATAAGAATGTTTTGACCGCTGGCTGCAAAACGCACAAAATTGCGTTATTTTGCCCTGTTTTGCATTTTTTCCACAGCCAGAGGACAAAGTAGTTCAAGTGTGCTTGGAGCCTAATGCCTCGTACACACGGTCGGATATTCTGATGGAAAAAGTCAGATCGAATTATGTTGTCGGAAAATCCGATCGTGTGTGGGCTGTAGCGGACTTTTTCTGTCAGAATTTCTGCTGGAAAAAATTTAAGAGCAGAATCTAAAATTTTCCGACAACAAAATCCGATCAGACTTTTTCCGATCGTGTGTAGAGAATTCCGACGCACAAAGTGCCACGCATGCTCAGAAAAAATTTGGAGACGAAAGCTATTGGCTACTGGCCTCTACGTAGTCCCGTTGTATGTGTTATACGTCACCTTGTTCGGAGAGATCGGATTTTCCGACAACTTTGTGCGACCGTGTGTATGCAAGACAAGTTTCGTCCAAAATCCGTCAGAAAATATCTGACGGGTTTTGTGGTCGGAATGTCCGACCGTGTGTACGGGGCATAATAGGAGTGAGGCAAAAAAAAAAAACTGACAGGTGGTCTAACCCCTCTCCACTCTATCCAGAACCAAAAAAAAAAGTTTTGTCTTTAATTATATTTTCAATTTTTTTATTTTTTTTATCTAAATCTAGTAAGTTGCTACATGAAAAATCCCTCCATTGTATTGGTCATCCTAGGTGCTGAGTGTTGAGAGGTGCGGAGGAGAATTGAAGGACCATACAAGGGTTAACAGTCATTTCCCGAGTACACGGCACACCACAATACTTTGTCAGATGATGTCACTTGTCTTTGTCCCCGGCCTGACCCTCCCTTACACTAAACAAGTCCGGCTGGATTGTGAGCGGACATTGTGCCATGGAAGGTTTTCTTGTTATTTGTTCTTGTCCTCAATCAATAATGTTTATTTGCCGGGTTTATTGTTGTTTTTTTTTTTCACATTTGGTACATATTTAACTACTTTCGCAGTGGCGTCGCAATATTACGAAAAAAACAGCCATGTGGGATTGCGGAAAATGGCGCAGTTATCCGTCGCTGTGCACTCTGCAAATAAGGCCGGAGACTGCAAACAGAAACAGTGTTTCTATGACTCGTATATTTACTTTGTAACATTTCCAAGTATGTTTACAAAATAAATTGGGGAATTTTCTTTTTTTTTTCCCTTGTAATGTGGAACACTAGAAAGTGGTGAGGAAAACCTGTGATTGGTGCATTTCAAAACCTACTACAGTTGCAATCTGCAGGGGGTGTCAAGGGTAATTTGATGACACCCCAAACGTACCGTATATACTTGAGTATAAGCTGACCCGAATATAAGCAGAGGCACCTAAGTTTACCACAAAAAACTGGGATAACTTATTGACTCCAGTATAAGCCTAGGGTGAGAAATGCGCAGCTACTGTAAGTGGAAAAAACGGTCAACAATGCCCATTTGCAGCTCACTGTGCCCATTTGCAGCCTCACTGTGCCCATTTGTAGCCATAAGTCCCCCGATCTTCAAACTCGGTAGTTAAGGGTTCCTAGATGCCCCCTAGCTGCAGGCAAAATTTGGAGTTTCTGGACCCAAACTGTCCCGAAATGACATTGCTGCAGATGGACACAGTTTACCGACTTTGGGGCCCCGTATCTCATGCCACTTAGTGCTAAGAACCCCCAATTTTGTGTGCAAACCTATCATATCCAAAGCTGGGGTTCCTAGCACCAAGTGGCCCCGAAATACGGGGCCCCAAAATCGGTTCGGAAAATGTCAAGCAGTTTTCTGCAGCAGAGAATGACATTTTCCAAACCGATTTGGGGCCTCGTATCTCGGGGCCACTTGGTGCTAGGAACCCCAACTTTGGATATGTTGTAGTTCTAGTTCCACTGGGTTTGCACTCTGGGTTTCCAAGCACCAAGTGGCCCCGAGATACGAGCCCCCAAAATCGGTTCGGAAAATTTAATTTACTGCAGCAGAAAAATGCTTGACGTGAGTATAAGCCGAGGGGGGCATGTTCAGCACAAATAAGTGTGCTGAAAAACTTGGCTTATACACGAGTATATATGGTAGGTCTTTTGCTTGCACCAGATCACATAGTATGAACGTACCATGCAATCTGGTTGCAGTGCTTTTCCAGAAGTAGTGCAGGCACAACTTTGGTGCGATACAGGGCGAATTGAGCCTTTTGAAAATGAATGGGCTGAAATTGCACCACGCCAAATTGCATGTGAATGGAACAGGAAACTTTTTAATTTCCGAAATTTCGAATTTCCGAATTGTCAAATTTCCAAATTTTCGGAAATTCTTGATCCAGGTTTGTTGATGGGCACAAGGCTGGATCAAGAGCGGAGAGAGCCGCTGCAGATGGGCACGAGGCTGGATCAAAAGAGGAGAGAGCTGCTGCAGATGGGCACAAGGTTGGATCAAGAGAGGAGACAGCCGCTGCAGATGGGCACAAGGCTGGATCAAGAGAGGACAGAGCCGCTGCAGATGGGCACAAGGCTGGATCAAGAGAGGAGAGAGGGGCTGCAGATAGGCGCAAGGCTGGATCAAGAGAGGAGAGAGCCGCTGCAGATGGGCGCAAGGCTGGATCAAGAGAGGAGAGAGCCGCTGCAGATGGGCACAAGGCTGGATCAAGAGAGGAGAGAGCCGCTGCAGATGGGCACAAGGCTGGATCAAGAGAGGAGAGAGCCGCTGCAGATGGGCACAAGGCTGGATCAAGAGAGGAGAGAGCCGCTGCAGATGGGCACAAGGCTGGATCAAGAGAGGAGAGAGCTGCTGCAGATGGGCACAAGGATGGATCAAGAGAGGAGAGAGCCGCTGCAGATGGGCACAAGGCTGGATCAAGAGAGGAGAGAGCCGCTGCAGATGGGCACAAGGCTGGATCAAGAGAGGAGAGAGCCGCTGCAGATGGCACAAGGCTGGATCAAGAGAGAGAGAGCCGCTGCAGATGGGCACAAGGCTGGATCAAGAGAGGAGAGAGCCGCTGCAGATGGGCACAAGGCTGGATCAAGAGAGGAGAGAGCCGCTGCAGATGGGCACAAGGCTGGATCAAGGATAAGGAGAGAGACGCTGCTGATGGGACACAAGGCTGGATCTTAAAGAGAGGATGAGAGCCACTGCGGGTGCGCACAAGGCTGGATCAAGGTGGGGAGAGAGCGTGCAGATAGGCACAAGGCTGGATCAAGAGAGGAGAGAGCCGCTGCAGATAGGCACAAGGCTGGATCAAGAGAGGAGAGAGCCACTGCGGGGTGCGCACAAGGCTGGATCAAGAGGGAGAGAGCCGCTGCAGATAGGCACAAGGCTAGATCAAGAGAGGAGAGAGCCGCTGCAGATGGGCACAAGGCTGGATCAAGAGAGGAGAGAGCCACTGCAGATAGGCACAAGGCTGGATCAAGAGAGGAGAGAGCCGCTGCAGATAGGCACAATGTCTAGCTTTTAGAACTGCTTTAAGATCTGATGTACACATCTGTGGCCAGAGATGGGCTATAAGATCCCAATCTTGTCTGAAACTCCACTCACTTGTACTGACCACAAAAACGCAGTGCTGGGTGCCTGGACTGTCAACCGTCACATGGGGGGAGGGGAGAGAGCCCTGTGCACATTCCAGACAGACTGCCTATACAGGGCTTCTTGTCTTTGCTCTTACGAGTAAATAGAGCAGTGAGGGTTTGAATGTAATTGGGGTCAGAGAACCTGGGGGCACATTTAGAGTAGATCTAAACACCAATTGGATGACATTGTTTGCTTAATCATTAAGTCTCATAATTTCTGTGTCTTTGGTTTTTCAGAAAATACTGTTTTTACCCTTTGTTTTTATCCTTTGTTTTCCATCCATGCTGCTGATCTCCTTCAACCTCTTGCAGCCACTTGCTGTCTGCATGCATTTGCAATAGTATCTACTGCACATCATCGCACTTGACCGGCTTCCTGATGGCGGACCATGCCTGGGCATTGTGTGCTGGTATGGCCGCTTGTAGACTCCATCAGGGGCGCAGGTGACAGGGTGACACCCCGGAAGGAAGATGTTGTTGCCCTATTATAAGAAGCGCATAAATAGAAAATAAAAAATGATGGCAGGATAACAGGTATTCTTTTATTGAAAATTGATGATTTAAAATGACTTTAGCATACGATATTTTAGTGATTGGGTTTAGATCTACGTTATGTGATCCTGTTGCTGTGCTATTTCAGCGCAAAGAGCAGGTTCCCTTTATATTGTAGGTATTTTAAAGCGGACCCTCCCCTCCCCCCAACGTAAACTGACAGCTTTACAATCTTCATGTAAAAGCCTATAAAGTTAAAATGGGTTATTTGCCTTTCTTTTATGATGTTTGGGGATGGGGCGCTTTAAATTATTTTTTTATCATTTATTATATATATATATATTTTTTTTTTTTTACACTGTCCCTTCAGAAAAAAATAAAAAATCTGATCACTTTTATTGCGGTCAGAAGGAATGTAAACATCCCTTGTGACAGTAATAGGCAGTGACAGGTACTCTCTATGGTGGGATCGGGGGTCCATAAGACCGTAAATCCCTCCCGCAACACCAAGTTTGGCTGTTTTGAATACTGTAATTTTTTTTAAAATTTGGCGCCTTTAAGTCTTCCGTAAACCGTAAGGCCCCTTTCACACTAGGGCGGTGAGCCGCGGTGACAGTAAAGCAGCGCTATATTTAGCGCTGCTTTACCGTCGTTTTCACCACGGTTTTCGGCCGCTCGCGGTGCGGTTTTACCCCCCGCGAGCGGCCGAAAAAGGGTTAAACACCCCCCGCAGAGCGCCGCCATAGCGGCGCTTTGCGGCGGTATTGCCGCGGTTTTACCGCGGTCTCCCATTCTTTTCAATGGGAAGGAGCGGTATAGGAGCGGTGAACACACCGCTCCTATCCCGCTCCAAAGATGCTGCAAGCAGGACTTTTTTTGTCATCCTGCTAGCGCACCGCTCCAGTGTGAAGCCCGCCGGCTTTCACACTGGAGTTAAAGGGGCCGGATTTTTTCATGCGGTGAACAGGCGCTATTTTTAGCGCTGCACCGCATGAAAAACGCCCCGGTGTGAAAGGGGCCTAAGTGATGTCATGACACGCTTCCGGGTTACTAGATCTGATTCCGGCTTTGTTCGGGTCTGCGGCCAGCCTGCGGACGTGCCGGCAGGACGCTCGGGCCTCCCGGTGGGATGGGAGAGCCCGGGCAAGCTGCGGAAGGCGGTGGCAGAGCAGATAAGTATAACATGTTTTTTTATTTTAATAATAAAAAAAAAAGTAACCTTTTTAATATCACTTTAAATTGGAACTTTACTCTGAAAATTAAGTCCTTCTAGATCACTTCAGGCTGGCCCCTTTAGCAGGTATAGCTATATAAAACATAAAAAAAAAAGAGGTCTATACTGTTTAAAATCCAGTAATTCACTGTGTTACCCTGCCATGTACATGCTCAGTTGCTGTCCATTTTTGGCATTGTGCTGAAAATCAGAGCCACTAAAGGCAGTTCAGCTGACAAGCTAAAGAATTCCTGCTGCTCAGGAGCTCTGGGCTTCAGCAAAATGGCAGCCTCCAGCAAGAAGTGACAGGCGCAATGCTGGAGAAAATTTACAGCACACACTAATCTTGGTAGCATAATTATTAATGTGGAATGTATGTTCTTTGCAGTGGCAGCCGGCGGCAAACAGTAGCACCATCCCCCCTGACGGTCGGTCGGGTCTGGGCTCCACTGGCAGGTCGGGTTTGGGCTCCACTGGCGGGTCGGTTTGGGCTTCACTGGCGGGTCGGGTTTGGGCTTCACTGGCGGGTCGGGTTTGGGCTCCACTGGCGGGTCGGGTTTGGGCTTCACCGGCGGTTTACTTTGCTCAGCGGCGGCAGTGACAGCTTTCCCTTCCCCTGCTCTCTACAGGCACTGCAGTGGCTTCCATTTCCTCCGTCCTCCTCGGTGGCCAATTAGGACTCTTCTCTTTTTGGCCAATAGTAAAACGGGTCTCCAGACCTGCTTCTGATTGGCCGGATTAAGGATCAGTGTTTCAATAGCGAATATTAATTTGCTGTTGTAACACCTGGGTGGGCTCATGGCGCAATGCTCTGTGCCACACGCCCACCCTATTTTGAAGCCTATTTAGAGCCTATGGCTCCAATCAGGTGCTTCCAAAAAAAAAAAACCCCACCGTTGTAGTTCACATGCATGGCGTCCTGAAAGGGGCCAGATGCATGAATAAGGGGGTGGCCGCGGCGGCCTTGGATAGATTAATTCATAGCATGAGCTCAATCTATTCATATAGGGGGTGGCGTGGATAGAGGGGACGGCGCCCCTAATTGATGGGCCGCCACTGGTTCCTTGCTAAAGAGCATTTTATTTTTTATCTGGTTGTTATGGATAAAGTTTCACTTTAAGATTCATAAAAAAAAAAAGTTGAAACGCTGAAAAATTTGAAATTTTCAGCGCCCATGTGCAAGAGTTCTTAAAGTGTTACAAAAATGCATTAAAAACACACAGAATACGGACCACTACTATCTGAAGATGTGAGTGTTTTCGGCATACCTCCCAACATTTTGAGATTGGAATGAGGGACACCTACTTTCAAACGTATGTAGGCATAAGACACGCCCCCCTGACACACCCCCTTAAAGGAGTATTAACCCAAAAAAAGTTCATTAAATCCACAAGGACTTTTTTTTTTACCACTACTATTCCTTTATATTGGCTTTTAAAAATTTACAAATGCAGCGATTTACAAATCGGATGAAAGGTTTAGCACTAGGCAGGGGCGTTGCTAGGTCTACAAAAGATCTGGGGCTAGAGCCCATAGCAGCGTAGTAAAGAAAGTTATATGCTTTTGCAGGCATACACAGGTATATACAGTAATATACGTGTGTGTGTGTGTATATATATCACCAGAGAGCCTCCCCATTGCATCAGGGTCCCCAGAGAGCCTCCCCCTTGCATCAGGGTCCCCAGAGAGCCTTCCCGTTGCATCAGGGTCCCCAGAGAGCCCCCCTTACATCAGGGTCCCCAAAGAGCCCCCCTTACATCAGGGTCCCCAAAGAGCCCCCCTTACATCAGGGTCCCCAGAGAGCCCCCTTACATCAGTGTCCCCAGAGAGCCCCCCGCTTACATCAGGGTTCCCAGAGAGCCCCTTGTACATCAGGGTCCCCAGAGAGCCTCCCCTTGCATCAGGGTCCCAGAGAGCCCCCCCCGCTTACATGAGGGTTCCCAGAGAGCCCCTCGTACATTAGGGTCCCTAGAGAGCCTCCTCCTTAAATCAGGGTCCCCAGAGAGCCTCCCCTTAAATCAGGGTCCCCAGAGAGCCTCCCCTCCTTAAATCAGGGTCCCCAGAGAGCCACCCCCTTAAAATCAGGGTCCCCAGAGAGCCTCCCCTTTAAAATCAGGTTCCCAGAGAGCCCCCCCTCCCCTTGGGGACCCCTGCTATAGCCCCAAAAGCCACCCCCTAGCGACGCCACTAGCACTAGGAAACACTTCTTGAAAAATACAGAGTGCATTTTATATACATCTATATAGATTAGACCAAAATGAGGGACAAATGAGGAGGAAAAGAGGGACAGAGGGACTTTGCTCCAAATCAGGGGACAGTCCCTCGAAATCAGGGACAGTTGGGAGCTATGTTTTCGGGTGATGATCTCACAATATATGGAGCATAAACAATGGCACCAGCTGACTGTGAGATGCCGGCATTGCTAGAGATCAGTCGGTGGAATTCTTCCCCGGCATCTCTATCTCCTCTGAGAGATCCTGGCACTCTCCATTATTACCTTCACGGCTGTTATTGGGTGATAAACCAACACGCACAGAATAATGGATGTGCATAAAAGGTAGAAGCAAACTCCTCTACAAGTGTGCTTGTTTGGTATTGAAGAGGATCCGCCATGATGGTCAGATTTAGAAATATGGATTGTTTTATTTTTTTTTTTATTTTTTTTACTGATGTTTTTTGGCTTCATCCACCATTGCCATGACACTGGATGTCAGAAGGCAGGGGGTTGGTGCAGTCAGGGTGCATTCACCGCGACACTTGTGACTACTCTCATTATGCACACATTATGTACGCTCATTTCTAACCCCCCGATCCAGAGAGTGACTGGAATAAGAATGGCCCACTTATTGTACATTGTGCCGTGTACTTTTCAAGCTGCTAATTGTCCGTTCTGGGGACAATTCACACACAAGCTTCCCGTTTCTTCTGTATACTCTAAAAGAAAAAAAGAAAAAATACGGCTTTTGATGCGATCGTACGACAATCGGATCGTTAGTACAGCACTTTCGAGAACCGATCACGGTTAAACATGTTCTTTGCCCAAAAGGTGAAAATCCAGAAAAGAATAAATCATTATCTGCAAAGAAAAAGGAAAGATAAACACCTGAGCTGCCTGTGGCTATAGGCTGAATGTAGAAAATGTCTCTTCCTATCTATCACATTGTGTGGTCTGGGCCTGATTCCCTCCTGAATGAGGCTGGCCATACACGGAGTAAATTTCTTTCCTGCAACCAGAAGTCGCAGGAAAGAAATTCACGATTATCCCATCGACTGGGGACAATTTACACACAAGCTTCCAGTATCTTCTGTATACTCTAATGCCCCGTACACACGGTCGGATTTTCCGACGGAAATGTCCTATCGGACAATGTTGTCGGAAATTCCGACCGTGTGTGGGCTCCATCGGACTTTTTCCGTCGGATTTTCCGACGGACAAAGTTTTATCACCTGCTCTCAAATTTTCCGACAACAAAGTCCTATCGGACTTTTTCCAATCGTGTGTAGCGAATTCCGACGGACAAAGTGCCACGCATGCTCAGATCACATTACAAGACCAAAGCTATTGGCTACTAGCCTCTACGTAGTCCCGTCGTAGGCAACAAACGTCACCCCGTTCAGAATGATCGGATTTTCCGACAACTTTGTCCGACCGTGTGTACGCAACACCAGTGTCGGAAAAAATCAGATGGATTTTGTGGTCGGATTTTCCGACCGTGTGTACGGGGCATAAAAGAAAAAAAGGAAACTCTTCTTATATGTATCAGTGTTATGGCCCATATACACGATCCGAAAATCGGACAAAAAAATACCGCTTTTGGCACGATCGTACGATAATCGGATCGTTAGTACAGAGCTTTCGGGAACCGATCACGACGATTCATCCGATATTATTCGATCGAAAAAGCACAAAAAATTTTCCTTGTGCGATACCAGATCATATGATTTTCATTTAGTCACTACAGTTGTCGTCCGAAAATACAATACAAATATATTACAACACATCCGATTTTTTTTTTTTTCTGTCGTACGAGAATTTTCGTGACTTTAGTAAGCTATTCGGATTGTGTGTAAGGGCCATAAGTCTTTACTTTGTAGAAGAACTTGTGTGCCTTCGTAAAATAATGACGTTATCCATTACAATCTTTAGAATACCTACCAACTGTATCTCAAAAAGGACAAGTCTGGAAATTTTTTAGACCCCGCCTACAACTGTGTGATATAATGCGTGATATCGCCCGACAAGAGGATTGCAATTCCTTTCTATGGGGCCTGATAACACGTCTGTGCTGCTGTGCGTTGGGAAAATAGTACAGGTGCCCTTTTTTGGGGCATCGACTCCTGTTTTTAGCTCTATAGAATTCAGTGGCAACTCCACCCCACCAAACCCCCCTCTCCTGACTATACTTTATTGGAAAATTGTATGAATTTCAGCAATATCGGGATGTGTTTGTTTTTGGTCTTACAGTGCCTTGAAATTTTCCACATTTTGTCATGTTACAACCAAAAACAGAAAAGACATGTACGCAGCAGTATTGCAAAGGAGGCGGAGTACAGACATGACAGGGTGCAAGGAACTTAGGGGAGTAACAGGTTAATTTAGAGGGGTGGTTAGAAAAAGTACTGTCCTTACCAGATTGGAGGTTTGTAGCCGATGGGAGGAGTGTGGTAATCTTTGCAGAAGCTGGGTGGAACAGAAGCAGCAGTTGGGGACAGCAAGCGAGGAAGAACGTTCCCTCCCTCCCGCCCTAATAGAAGTGTTCCAGGGATGGACTTCAACTAGGTGTTGTGGCGGTTCCCATCCCAGATATGGAGTCATTCTGGTTGGTCTGGTGTCAGTCCGGACTAACGGCTAATAAGTTATGGGGGTCTGTGGTCAGTTAGTGAGTCCTCAAGGCGAGTTGGCGCCTGGGGAAAAAATGCTAACAAAAAAGGGGCTACAGGCTCAAGAAGTAAAAGTGGGTCGTCAGGGACCAGCAACCAACTACTGGGGCGGTTGGTCCTTGACGACAGGTACATATATATAGATATATATATATAGAAAACATGAGGCATTTGTAAACGTTGGGACCCATCCCAGGTATGGAGTCCTTCTGGTTGGTCTGGTGTCAGTCCGGACTAACGGCTAATAAGTTATGGGGGTCTGTGGTCAGTTACTGAGTCCTCGAGGCGAGTTGGCGGCTGGGGACAGATGCTAACAAAAAGGGGCTACAGGCTCAAAAAGTAAAAGTGGGTCGTCAGGGACCAGCAACCAATTACTGGATTCTAGATGGAATATTTTTGAATATTTTAAATGGTTTAAATATTTGAAATAAAAGTTTACAGTTTATTGGTTTTGTTAATAAAGGCCGTTAAGGCCATTTACATCCAAGCAGGTGTCCGCGTCTTCATTTAGTAACAGTATAAGGTGTATACATGTATTGTTGGGGCAGTAAGTTATCTGGCTACCCTAGTCATGTATTTTATTGGGATTTTATGTGATAGAACCAACACAAAGTGGCACATAATTGTGAAGTGGAAGGAAAATGATAAATGATTTTCACATTTTTTACAAATAAATATGTGAAAAGTGCATTTGTATGGCGCCCCCCCAAGTCAATACTTTGTAGAAGAACCTTTCGCTGCAATTACAGCTGCAAGTCTTTTTGGGGATGTCTCTACCAGCTTTGCACATCTAGAGAGGGACATTGTTGCCCATTCTTCTTTGCAAAATAGCTCAAGCTCTGTCAGATTGGATGGAGAGCGTCTGTGAACAGCAATTTTCAACTCTTGCCACAGATTCTCCATTGGATTTAGGTCTGGACTTTGACTGGCCCATTCTAACACAAGAATATGTTTTGATCTAAACCAGGCATGTCCAAAGTATGGCCCGTGGGCCAATTGCGGCCTGTGGTCCGGTTTCATACAACCCCGCTGGTGCCTTTTTACCTGCAAACTCCTGGGATACCTCGATCTTGCATCCCAGGAGACCTCGGATACTCTAGTGCCCATGTGCCACAACGCTTCATCAGGGGACCAGCTTGTCTCTTTCTAGTGAGGGGCCGGATGCAAGAATCTGGAAGAGACAGCTGGCTTCTGATAGTATTACAGAAGAAGATGGCAGCACCGGACTGGGTGTGCAGCAGCAGTTCCCAAGACAAACTGCTGGACCCTAGGCATGCAAGAGTCCTTTTTTTTTTTTTTATGTGCATAACCCAGAAAAAAGGTAAGTGGGGTGATAGGAAGGGAGGGAGTGCAGTTCCTCTTTGTGAGTTAAGAATTTGGTGATTTATACATAACCATTGTACCTTTAAACATGTTCTTTGCCCAAAAGTTGGAATTATATTTCCACTTCCAAGAAATCGTGTTATTTATAGACCGCCACACTGCTCACCTAACACATTTTAAAATCCAGAAAATAATAAATCATTATCTGCAAAGATAAAGGAAAGATAAACACCTGAGCTGCCTGTGGCTATAGGCTGAATGTAAAAAATGTCTCTTCCTAACTATCACATTGTGTGGTCTGGGCCTGATTCCCTCCTGAATAAGGAAAGAAATTTACTCCGTGTATGGTCAATACACGGAGTAAATTTCTTTCCTGCAACCACAAGTTGCAGGAAAGAAATTCACGATTATCCTATCAACAAAGACGGAATCCCTCCTGCCAAGCCATTGTCTTCTCCCGGTCATCCATTACGCAATTTTCTTTCCTTCAACCACAGATGTACATTGCAGGGTTAAAATACTAAAACTGCAGAGTACAAAATCTGGTGCAGGAGGAAGAAAGCCCAGATATGTTTTACTTCCTCTATTTCCAGCTGCAAAGTAAAAGCATAATGGGCTAGTATGCATCGCATTCTAGCCCATTATGTTGCACTTACCTGCAAACGAAGCCCACGATGGCTCTGCTGGTGGCCGTATCCATCTTCACCCTTCTTCCTTCCGGGGCCGTGCGTGGACTCTGGCTCTGTGAATGGCCGGAGTCGCATGATGTCACATGTGCGCCGGAGCCACCGGTCATGACACAAGCCTCTTAGAGACGGCACGATCGTGCACTTTCTTCAGTGCGCATGCGCCGATGACGTCGCAAACGTATATGGTTTATATCTCCTAAACCGTGCAGTACCTACAGGTAAGCCTTATTATAGATAAAAGTGGTGTAACTAGGTTTACAACCACTTTATTGAACAATTAGTTAGAAGCTGATTGGCTACCATGCACAGCTGCACCAAATTTTGCACTCTCCAGTTTTAGTAAATCAACCCCTGTACGTTTGAATTTTGTTACATGAAAATGAAAGCAGTGTTAAAGTGGTTCTAAGGCCTTAAAGAGGAGTGGATTAAAAAAAAAATTAAAAGTCAGCAGCTACACATATCTTGGAAGTGGGGACGGGTACCTGTCAAAAACAGGTGCCCGCTCCCCCTCCCCCCAAAACGTGTCAAAAGCGGGAGAGGAGGCTGATAAGCGGAGCTTCCACTTTTGGGTGGAACTCCACTTTAAGGTTTTTCACCTTAATGTAAAAAACCTTCAGTGCTGCAAAATCCCCCCAAGCCCCCATTCTATTTACCTGAGTTCGATCTGATCCAGTGATGTGCTCTTGCCGCTGTCTCATTCCTCCCTGGGCAGATTTATAGCAGTCAGAGTCAGACAGGGCGGCTCTGGAGTGAGCATGCATGGGTACCCCCATGGAAAGCCTGCACGTGCCGAAGAGGAGGAGCCTGGAGTGCCGGTGGGGGACCCCAGAAGAAGAGGATTGGGGCTGCTCTGTGCAAAACCATTGCAAAAAAGCAGGTGAGTGTACCATGTTTGTTATTTTAATAAAAAAAAAAAAGGAAGCTTTAATTTCACTTTAAACCCAAAAGCAAACATTTATTGTGTGTTGTAGGCCAGATCAACAGGTGAAAACAGAGGGGAAAAAAGCCAAAGAAAACAAATGCAGCCACAACATCTAATGACTGGTAAGCTGCAATAGAATAAATTCTTTAGTTTTGGGTTTAATACCACACTACCTGAATCTCCCGCATGTGTCAGTAAAGCTACTATAATGGGCAGCAGGGATTTTTCAATCTGGCGCAGGCCATTTTAACCACTTATAGACCGGAAAGGATTTGCCCCCTTAATGACCAGCCCATTGTTTGCGATACGGCACTGCGTCACTTTTAACTGACAATTGCGTGGCCGTGCGACACTGTACCCTAACAAAATTGACAACCCATTTTTTCCCCACAAATGGAGCTTTCTTTTGGGGATATTTGATCACTTTTTGCACTATAAACAAAAAAACAAAGCGACAATTTTGAAAAAAAAAGAACAATATTTTTTTTTACTTTTTTTGCTATAATAAATATCCCCCAAATTAAAAAAAAATAAATACAATTTCTTCATCAGTTTAGACCAATATGTATATATATTATAAAATCACCATAAGCGTACATTGATTGGTTTGCGCAAAAGTTATAGCGTCTACAAAAGAGGGGCTAGATTTATGGCATTTTTTTATTATTATTTTTTTTTACTAGTAATGGCGGGCGATCTGCGATTTTTAGCAGGACTGCGACATTGCGGCGGACAGAGCGGACACTTTTGACACTTTTTTGGGGCCAGTGACATTTATACAGTGATCAGAGCTAAAAATAGCCACTTATTACTGTATAAATGTCACTAGCGGGGAAGGGGTTAACACTAGGGGGCGATCAAGAGGTTAAGTGTTCCCTAGGGAGGTGTTTCTAACTTTGGGGGATGTGTACTGTCTGGGATTCGAGAGAGATCGCTGTTCCTGATCACTAGGATCAGCAGATCTCTCTCTAACTCCCCAGTCAGAACGGGGATCCTTTTGTTTACATTGACAGATCCCTGTTCTGGCTCTCTCGCGGGTGGCCCGCGGACATTGCGGTTACAGACCACGCGCATCGGGTCCCGTGCTGTATGGCAGGCACGCGCGCCTGCTACGGCTCCTTGAAGGAGCCGCCGTAGACATACAGCGATTTGCAGGAACGTGCCGACCTGCCGCCGTATAACGATGGCAGCTGGCCAGCAAGTGGTTGAAGGGATATTCCTCCAGAAAGACATGCTTTGGTATATGTCCACCATGGCAGTGCCCATCTTCCCATACCTTTTGTTTGACAATAGCTTGCTTCTTATCCCTTCAAATGGTCAGAACTTAATTTGTTAGGTTTGCCCCCCTATAGCCTTTAAAAATATCCATATCTGAAATCCATCTTTTAAGTGGTTGTAAAGTCAGCATTCTTTGCATTAAGCTAAAAAGCCTTCTGCAGCAGACCCCCCAGCCCCCGTAATACTTACCTGAGCTCCATCTCGATCCAGTGGTGTCTACGAGTGTCTCGGCCGTCCGAGATTATCCCTCCTGATTGGCTGAGAAACAGCAGCGGCGACGTTGGCTCCCGCTGCTGTCTGTTAAAGTCAGCTAGCCAATCAGGAGAGACGGGAGGGTGAGTCCGAGCCGCGGCTCTGTGTCTGAATGGACACAGGGAGCTGTGACTTGGCTAGGGTGCCCCCATAGCAAGCTGCTTGCTGTGGGGGCACTCAACAGGAGGGAGGGGCCAGGATCACAGAGGAGGGACCCGAGAAGAGGAGGATCTGGGCTGCTCTGTGCAAAACCACTACACAGATGAGGTAAGTATAACGTGTTTATTATTTTTATAGAACATAAAAACGAGACTTTACAATCACTTTAGATCTCTTCTATAATTCTCATTATGTCCTTTTAGATCATCATACGTGTTGGATGGTAATCTTTGTATAAATCATTTTTTTTTTTTTTTCCAATTTCAAGAGAGAAAATCAATAATTCTAGAAAGTGATGAAATGTGCACAAAAGATGTGAGCGATTTCACGTAAACGGCTTCCAGGTGTTTTTGTGCACGGCGCCAGTGCAATGACACCGGGGTGAAGTGACAGTTTGTAAATCTGCCTTTTCTATCACCTTGTACTGTCACTTACCATGTTTGTTCTGCGCCATGAACTTGTTTGCTTTTCTCCGCATTGTTGAAGACGATCAGACCAGAAAAAACTGGAGAAGTGCAAATGAGAAAAAATCCTGTGATTGGACAGTGAAAGAAAAAAAAAAAAAAAAAGATTTTTAAGGAACCTTTTACTCCAAAATACCCCTCTGCCTCGTTGTTATCCTCCCCCTCTTTAATCTTAGAAAGTGACTCTTTTTTATTTATTTCCTTTTTTTTATTTATTTTTTTATATAAAGTATTTATGGTACATCCAGCTTCCATTTTGGCCTAGGAAAGATGACATCCACCTGATGTCTCCAGTAGCCTCTGTGATATCTAAGTTGGATATCCCAGGAGGCATCAGCAGAGGCAGAGCGCTGCAGGAGGGAGGACCCGACAGCACATCATCGGTGGCTGCCTGCAAGTACCCAGGAGTAGGGCTGCAACTAACGATTATTTTCATAATCGATTAGTTGGCCAATTATTGTTTCGAATAATCGATTAATCGGTTAATAACCTTAAAAAAAAAAGTGTGGTGTATAATTTTATGAATATGTAAAGTTTTAAAAAAGGCAATTTATTCTTAAATATCTATATACAGTGGTAAATATAAATAACCAACTATATGGTTAGGGAGCAAAATATTTAATCATCTCTGAGAATAATAGACAGAAGAGATATATACTTTTTTTGGCCAATTAGTTGTTGGGCAGATTAAAAAAACACAAATTGCTGCAAAAACGCATTACACGCTTTTCTGCAGCTTCTCCATTGAAGTATATTGAACCAAAAAAAGCACCGTTTTGCTTTAAAAAAAAAAAAAAAGTCCCTGACCCTTTCCAAACCGCAGCGGCTGAAAAAAGCATAGATGTGAATGTGTCTCATAGGAAACCATGTAAATGAACTGTAGTGCGTTTCTGCAAAAAGCACCAAAAACACATAAGTGTGAACCAGGCCTTGGGGGTTAAAAAAACTGAAATTAACCCTTTTTATAGTACAAAAAAAAAAAGCATATAATCACTACTGTAAGGGGTTCATTTTTGTACTGTAGAACTGTGAAAGTAATATTTACAGTAGCGATTACTTGCTCTTTTTGTACTATAAATGGCTAATTTTTTTTTTAACCCCATTTTGTTACTAGCCGATTAATCGATTATGAAAATAGTAATCGATTAATTTCATAATCGATTAGTTGTTTCAGCCCTACCCAGGAGAGACCGCCAGCTCCCAATGACATTGGGGAGGAAAAGGTGGCGGATCAGGTCCTGGTGTTCAGCGTGGACCGCAAGATCACAACCTTTCAACCCTGGATTTGCTGGATGTGTGAGTATATTTATTACAGACAACACAGAATTAAACATAATAAAGTAATTAAGTAATAAAAATAGTGCAGCGCTGTGTCTCATTAAATAATGTGCATCCAAAATTTATATTAAACATTTCATGATCAAAAAATATATTTTAAATAAAAAAATGAAAATGTCAAAAAATAAATAAATAAATGCCCCAAAGATGCTGCTTGCAGGACTTTTTTTAACGTCCCGCAAGCGCACAGCCCCAGTGTGAAAGCTCTCGGGCCTTCACACTGGAGTGACAGGAGAGGCGCTTTACAGGCGCTATTTGTAGCGCTAAAATGCCTGTATAGCGCCTCAGTGTGAAAGTAGCCTAAAACACATAGGGGTTTGATTTACTAAAACTGGAGAGTGCAAAATCTGGTGCAGCTCTGCATAGAAACCAATCAGCTTCCAGGTTCTTTGTTTTGTTTTTTTGTGTCAAAGCTCCACTTTTGAGAGGTGGTCTCAAATGAAAGACCACCTCTCCACCACTCGTTTTTGGCTAGTTACATTTTTTTTCTTCTAACTTACCTTTTTATGAAGTACAGCCTGTACTTCTGATCCATCCGGTCCGCGGCGCATCGTCGTATCCTCTTCTTTGGCGAGCCCCCCCCCATTTACAAAGCGCCACGCGACTTGCACATGCACAGTAGGGAACGGGTAGGTAAGCCGCAAGGCTCCACTGCCTGTTTCTCTTAATTAGAATGGCGGCGCCTGCGTTCGATCCAATGGTCGGATCGGCCTCGGGGGGGGGGGGGGGGGGCGACATCACGGGCTCCCTGGACAGGTGAGTGTCCTTATTAAGTCAGCAGCTACAGTGTTTGTAGCTGCTCACTTTTAAAAAAAAAAATAGGCATGCATGTACATCCGTATTTCATCCAAAAACGGATGGATGAAATACGGACATACGGTCCGCATGTGTGAAAGGGGCCTAACAGTCCATCATGCCTCCAGCACACTGTAGACATTTGGAATTTGGATCCGAAATTTCGTATTTCGTACAAAATTCGGAAGCATAGCAATTCGTATTTCGGATCCTCCCGAAAGTACGAATTTACCGAAATTCATACGAATTTTCGATTCGTGCAAAACTAATCGCACGAATCGAAAATTCGTATGAATTTCCGTAAATTCGTACTTTCGGGAGGATCCGAAATACGAATTGCTATGCTTCCGAATTTTGTACGAAATACGAAATTTCGTTTACGAATTTCGGATCCAAATTCCGTAACAACGGAAATGTGACTGGTGTTTTGTTGACCAATCAGAGGTTTTCTTCTGCTCCTGAGTGACCTTTTTTAATTTTAAACAACCCCTCCGTAAATTCGTACCCTCGGGAGTGGTGAGACTGGTACTAGGTATCGAAATCTTGATTCAGCTGGTGTTTGTTGACCCATATCACTTCGATGGACAAATGACTTTTTTAAAAATGTTCGGAAGTTTTAGCCTGAGAGACTTTGTTTATTCGTTATGAATGTGAAGTTCCTTCTGATGAAGTCTCAAAAAACCCAGGAAGTCAGCAAAGCACAGGGATGGTCCGAACGGGAGCACCCTCATAATGATAAATTCATCATAACGAACATTCGTAATTGTTACAAAAAGTTAACGAAAATCCCCCCCTATATATATATATATAGGAAGGCCAGCATGGTGGCCTGCAATTATGGGAGGAGCCCGGAGGGTATAAATACCAGACCTCTCCACGAGGCTGGCGTCGGTTCTAGCGCGCCGTATTACACGTCACCAGGCCGACAAGCAACTCAGTACACGTTCCTGAGTTGTCCGACGCTCCTCGTTCCAGATTACGGATTCGATTCCCGATCGCACCCCCAGTTCGTTCCGCTTCAGCGTCGCAGGTAGGATTTATGCTTTTTCGTCGCTACGTCGAAACCCCTGTTTTTCCACTGAGTCATTTCAACTACCATGCTATTGTTTGTTGGTTTTCCACCCCACAATTCACCCCACTTCCACTGGTTGTTACGCCCGCTACCCAGTGCAAGCATCCCCTCACTCACACGTCCACCACAACACCCCCCCCCCCCCCCCCCCCCCCAAAAAAAAAAAAAAAAAAAAAATAAAAAAAAAAAAAAAAAAAAAAAAAACACACACACACCCACCAGAGCATCTGTCACTGCCCTCCCCACGCACTTCTTGCAGTCACCACAAGTTCGTGTAAATGGGCCCCCACACCTTGCAAAAAAAAAAAAAAAAAAACACACACACACCCACCACAGCAACTGTCACTGCCCTCCCCACGCACTTCTTGCAGCCACCGCAAGTTCGTGTAAATGGGCCCCCACACCTTGCAAACCTCAGCAAGACAGTCCACTCCTTGCCTTCCACGGCAACCCAGCCAATGTGAGGCACAGCCGCCCCCCGCACATCTTGCTTCACCGCAGGTTTGTGTCACGGCTCCCACATCCACCCTCCTACATACCTCTGCAATCGTTGCAGCTCGATCTCCATTGGCCTCGCTGCCACAACTTCCCCAGTAGCAAACTTCAGCTACTCACGCCTTTCTCTATCCCTTTTCACCTTTCCCTTAGGTCAGTAAGTCGTCCCTTGGTCTCCTATACAACAGGATCGGACCACCCCTTTCTCTTTCCAGGTAATTTCGAGGGCTTGCATCTCTTCACCAGGGGGTCAACTACGGCCCCGAATCAGCTCTTGCAACCCATCTCTCACAAATAATTTCATGTCACCCCACCATAGGCACCAGGTCTCCCAGGCTTGACCCCAACAGAGACTCTATCACTAGGGCAGCAAGCAGGTGCGTAGGTTGTCGTTGTTTCAGTTTTCCATTCTCTTCACACACCTTTTCACTATCACACATACTTATTCGGCTCAGCACCCAGGCGTTAGTAACTGTCACATACTTCTATGCATGTCACTCTGTTTTCGAAGCACAAGTCTTCACTACGCAGACAAGGTCACCTAGTCTCATGACTTGCTGGCAGTGCAAGTATTAGCTGACCGAACCTACGTCAAACTACTACAGACCGAAACATCCCTACTTAGCAACCAACCAGCAGCCACTCTCCCCAGTACCGCCCTGGTGGGGCTCTGGTTGAACTAGTCCGTGCCGAGCACAGACGGACACCCGAGCATCGGTTACCTGGTCAGTCACCTCCTGGCTTACCTCGGTTTGTCACGCATTCTCTGAGTTCCACAGGCCAAAGAAACAAACTCACCCAGCGCTCACGCGCATCCCCGATTGCTACCATACCGTCGAACGGTATCCTGCTTCGTTCACACACCTCCCCTCCCCATTCAAGCAGCACACCATAGTTTGATAAAATCTCCAGGCGTTAGTAACTGTCACATACTTCTATGCATGTCACTCTATTTTCGAAGCACAAGCCTTCACTACGCAGACAAGGTCACCTAATCTCATGACTTGCTGGCAGTGCAAGTATTAGCTGACCGAACCTACGTCGTATTGCTACAGATCGAAACATTCCTACTTAGCACCAATCAGTAGCCACTCCCCCCAGTGCCGCCCTGGGGGGGCTCTGGTTAACCAGTCCGTGCCGAGCACAGACGGACACCCGAGCATCGGTTACCTGGCCAGTCACCTCCTGGCTTACCTCGGTTGTCACGCATTCTTTGAGTTCCACAGGCCAATGAAACAAACTCACCCAGCGCTCACGCGCATCCCCGATTCTCACCATACCGTCGAACGGTATCCTGCTTCGTTCACACATCTCCCCTTCCCATCCACGCAGAACACCATAGTTTTGAAAAAAAAAAAAAAAAAAAATTTCCAGGCGTTAGTAACTGTCACATACTTCTATGCATATCACTCTATTTTTCGAAGCACAAGCCTTCACTACGCAGACAAGGTCACCTAATCTCATGACTTGCTGGCAGTGCAAGTATTAGCTGACCGAACCCACGTCAATTACTACAGATCGAAACATTCCTACTTAGCAAACCAATCAGTAGCCACTCCCCCCAGTGCCGCCCTGGGGGGGCTCTGGTTAACCAGTCCGTGCCGAGCACAGACGGACACCCGAGCATCAGCCACCCGGCCAGTCACCTCCTGGCTCACCTCGGGTGTCACGCATCCTCCGAGTTTACATATAGGCTCATGGAACATCCCACTCAGCGCACGCGCGCAAACCGTTTGTCCCCAATGCCCGTCACACAGGTATCCCGCCCTGCCCCCCCCCCTCCCCCCTTCATATTTCCGCAATCCACAAACACAGATACATCCTCTCCTGCCCTTCAAAAAAAAAAAAAAAAAAAAAAAAAAAAAAAAATTAAACGAGAGAAACATGCATCCCCCCCCCCCCCCTCTTTTATTCTAGCAGACGCCATGTCTCTGGCCGGCAGCGACAATCTCAACCCCGCCCCATCACCTCCCGAAGCGGGCCCGGCAGACAACTTCGCACAAGCCTTCAGAGCTTGGACCATCCCCAGACTCTCAGCCGAGCTGAGGCGCAGGAACATCCCCTACCCCATCACGGCCAGGAAAGCTGAACTGTTCAGGCTACTGTTCCCAAGCCCATCCCCACCAAACCCACCAGACACGCAGGCATCACTACAATCAATTGCCTCGGCAGTGTCCCAGCTACACACGCTGGTCTCCTCCCTATCAACTACCATCTCTGACGTCCAGGCCAGAGTGGGGACCTTGGAGCTCCAGCAAGTTACCCCCACTCCACCAGCTGTCGCCCCCCGCCACCCCCACATCACGCATTACAAGAATCCGGACCCGATCCGACCATGTCCGCTATCCCTCACTGGTCTCAACTAACCCCAGTCTGAGTCACCACCTTCACGGCGCCACCAGTCTCATAAACCTCTCATTGTCACACAACACGCTGAAAGCCTACCAAGCTGCTTGGAGGACGTACCTACGGTTTCTGGACACATGCCACGGGGGGTCACCAGGGGACCTCCACCATATCCTAGCCTTCATTTCCCACTGCTACACTCGGCTGGCGTTATCACACAATACCATCAAACTTTATCTAGCCGGTATCCAGCATTTCATTTCCTTACAAGACCCTTCCAAACCATCTTTGTTCGCTTCCCACGCAGTCAAGGCAATCCTGCGCGGCATCCTCAAAAAACAGCCGCAGGTCAATGCCAAACGCCTCCCAGTAACCGGTGCCATTTTCCGGGATTTATCGATCATGCTCTCGCATTCCCCTTTTGGCCTTTTTCCCAGCCTGGTCATCCAGGCTGCCATGTACCTGGCCTTCTACGGCTTCTTACGGCCCAGCGAGTTTTCAGTTACTGGCCCTAGCTGCAAGACGCTACGCAGGCGGCACCTCGTACGCCATCAGACCTTTTTCATCCTGCACCTCGAGGCATCCAAAACGCAGCAGACTGGCCCAGGCATCGACATCAAACTGTTCGAAACTCTCAATGCCTGGTGCCCCGTGGCAGTTCTAGATCAGCTACTAGCACACCTACCTGATCCCTCACCTGACAGCCCGTTGCTACCATTTCCGGTCAGACCCCTTAGTAGCAATCAATTCGTCACGCACGTCAGGATTCTCCTCCGCAACTTAGGTCTTGACCCAGCGAAATTCTCAGGTCACTCCTTTCGCATCGGAGCAGCCTCCGCGACCTCCCGCAATGGAGTCCCCGATCACGTGATCAGGAGGATGGGACGATGGAAGTCCACCTGTTTTGCCCGTTACATTCCCGATCCCCAGACCGAAATGTCCCGGGCCTTCAGTAACCTTGCCTTGTAGCATTTGCCTTTACCAAACAAATAAACCATTACCTCCCTAAAAACAAGTCTTTTGCGCCCTTTTCTTAACTACTCTCCTAGCAGAAAGGGCCTCACGGCCCAGCTCACCAGGGCTTACCTTACGGTAGACCAGGGCACACTTCAGGTCTAGTTTGTTGTCTGTCTTGTGGCGTGTTTATGTTTTGCTCCTTCACATCATTATGGACCGAGGGCTCCGACCATAAATAGGAAGGCCAGCATGGTGGCCTGCAATTATGGGAGGAGCCCGGAGGGTATAAATACCAGACCTCTCCACGAGGCTGGCGTCGGTTCTAGCGCGCCGTACCCGCCCACCCATTCCCTTTCTCAGAACACTCTGATATGGTTCTCTACAGAAACAGCCATTATTTCTCAGGTAAGCGCCCTTTTCTTAACTACTCTCCTAGCAGAAAGGGCCTCACGGCCCAGCTCACCAGGGCTTACCTTACGGTAGACCAGGGCACACTTCAGGTCTAGTTTGTTGTCTGTCTTGTGGCGTGTTTATGTTTTGCTCCTTCACATCATTATGGACCGAGGGCTCCGACCATAAATATATATATATATTATTATAAATAATAAAAAAAATATAATACTTCCCTCCACTGTGCAGCTCGTTTTGCACAGAGTGGCCAATGGCTGCGCTGCTATCAATCTTTCCAATCAACAGCCGAGAATCCCCGGCTGCGCTGCTATCAATCTTTCCAATCAACAGCCGAGAATCCCCGGCAGAGAGGCAGCGTGTCCCAGTGGGACAAGTTTGAGGGCTCAGGTAAGTAAAACGGGGAGTTGGGGCCAGTCACTGACAGGTGTTTTTTCGCCTTAATGCATAGGATGCATTAAGGAGAAAAAAAAAAGAACCTTTACAACCCCTTTTAAGCATTGGCAATAAAACCTGGAAGCTGATTGGTTTCTATGCAGGGAGGAACTTGACCCCAAACTATTCCACATGAAATTGTCTAAAATGTCTTGGTATGCTGACGCCTTAAGAGTTCCCTTGATTGGAACTAAGGGGCCAAACCCAACCCCTGAAAAACAACCCCACACCATAATCACCCTTCCACCAAATGATTTGGACCAGTATACAAAGCCAGGTCCATAAAGACATGGATGAGCAAGTTTGGGGAGGAGGAACTTGACTGGTCCTGACCTCAACCAGATAGAACACCTTTGGGATGAATTAGAGCGAGGATTGCGAGCCAGGACTTCTCGTTCACATTAGTGCCTGACTTCACAAATGCGCCAAACATTCCCATAGACACTCTCCTAAACCTTGTTGACATCCTTCCCAGAAGAGTTGAAGCTGTTATAGCTGCAAAGGATGGGCCAACTAAAAGAGGAGTATCCATTAAAAAAAAAAATTAAAAGTCAGCAGCTACCAAATACTGCAGCTGCTGACTTTTAATAATTGGACACTTACCTGTTCCAGGGTCCAGCGATGCGGGGGGGGTCAAAGCTCCGCTCATCCCCTGATCCACTCGGCGGCGCCGGCATTGCAACTGTGGGCACCCGGCTGTGGCTTCACAGCCGGGCACCCACTGCGCACTGCCGTGATTGGCCGTGCAGTTATCTGGGACATGTCACGTGTCCCAGATGACTGACAGGAGGGAGCCCTTCCTGCACCGAGGGGAAGTGATGTCACCAGCCCAGGCACCGAAGGAGGCAGACTACGAGGGACCCCCTAGCAACAGGCATTTAGAGGTGAGTTAAAAAAAAAATTCCAATTATTATTTTTTTGCATTTTTTTAGGAATTTTAAGCATTTGTTTTTTTTCTTTGAGTGCAACACCACTTTAATATTGAACCCTACAGATTAATACTGGGATGCCATTAAAGTTCATGTGAGTGTAAAGGTAGGCATCCCAATACTTGTGAAAATATAGTGTATATTACCCTGTATACACACAAAACAGTGTACACCCAGCCTAAATGTTTTACATTTTTATCATTTTAAAATGATCTAACTGGAACAAAATTCAGTTTAAAGTGATGTAAATATTTAAAGTGTAACTCCAGACAATAGCTTAAATCACTGTTAGGCCTCGTTTAGACTTGCAGTTGAAGTGGCATCAAAATGCGCGGTTGCGCTACAATATAGTCAATGTTGATTCAGAGAACGAAGTTCCACTTAAAAAAAAAAAAGTTATTTAATGTTTCTTTAACTGTACATTTAGCCCATTTGCTGGAATGTTTTATTTTTTTATTTTAAATGTTAAAGCTCTCTTTGTTTCTGGATCTTTGCATCCACCTGCGGTGTCAAGTTCAGATGTAAAACGCAG
Organism: Lithobates sylvaticus; assembly: GCA_028564925.1. NCBI lineage: Eukaryota > Metazoa > Chordata > Amphibia > Anura > Ranidae > Lithobates > Lithobates sylvaticus. The sequence continues at coordinate 43,832,855 of CM053031.1, forward strand.
AATTTCCTTATAGACCGGAACAAGCTGGATCGTGTGTCTAATTTATTGCGCAATTGTCATATAATCAGCGCTGACAGTTCTTCAATTACAGCTTCCTTCCTTAAATTCCTGATTGGTGGATTCAGTAAATTATGTTATGTTGCTGACATTTTAATAGTCGCTGTAATCGTAATGTAGAATTTTATTTCGTAATTAAAACATAAGCCAAAACCACATGTTGCCCTATATTTCAATCATTTATCTATTATTATCATGTTTTATTGGAGGGTATAGAGCAAAGTCACGTACAATGTAGGATATTGAAATTTTATTTAAAAAAATAAATGCATACGGCTTTAGATTTTTTAAGAGAAGTGGATACAAACTGTTAAATCATTTCAAAGCGTTAAACGGCTTTCCTGAAGCTTTGAAAACACTCAACTGTGTTTTGGGGAAATTGAACACAAATCTTTATGGATAAGGCTGGCTGTCACTTTAAATAAGCTCCTTGCAGGTTTTGGCAAGCAATCTGCCAGCATCAGCAGGATTTTAATATTGTTGAAAGCCTGGTGAAGTCTGCTAAGGTCCCTAAATCCAGATCTGAAGGGTGCTTTAAAGAGACCCTGTCGCCATATAATTTATTTCAACAAGTTTCCACCCATAAGATTATATATGCACTTAACATATTTTACCTGTAAAAGCCTCCCTTGTATACACATCCAACCCCCCCTGAGACTGCTGGGTGCCCCCCATCTTGGATGTAAAGTCAGCAACATCTGAGCTGTCATTCAAGTGGAAGTCTTCAGCAGCCTTTCCCAAGTGCTTAACCATTGGGGGAGCCCATGAAATCATTTTCAGATCTCAGGGAACCTCATCTAAAAAATATTTTATCTATAGTCCAATGTACATCAGCATGATCAGTAATTATAGTAATTATAGAATATACAATAGTGGTCAGGGGGATAAGACCTCCTTAAATTGGTGGGAGAAATATTTTACAGTAGTGGTCAGTGGGATGAGGACTCCGAGTCCTTTACATTGGAGATCGGGGGGAAATGCCCCCATACATTGGTGGTCATTGAGAGAAGGGACCCCTTACATTGGAGATCAGGGGGGATGACTCCCTTACATTGGTGGTCAGTGGGAGAAGGGACCTCTTACATTAGGGATCAGTGGAACAGCACCCCCTAACATTGGTGGCCAGTGTAGGATAAAGATCAATCCTTTTGGCTAGCTACAGAGCTGCTTCTGTAGCTGACTTCAACTGCCTGAATACGCGAACATCTAAAAAGATTCAGTCACTGTTTGGCTGATCATTTTCTACTCCGCTCAGTCAATTTTTTAGAATAGGTACTGTATGCTCGAAAAGACCACCTAAGGCTCGAATTTTGGGCGAATCGTCAAGAATCAGAAGAAATTCAAGCTGCGTATGATTACCTACAGGCCTCACAAACGTGCACTCGTATTTAGTGCCTGGAGATTTCAATTTACCTGTGCACGCCTCAGTGAAGACCTAACATTGACCCTTAACTCAGTTTGATTTATATTTCCTGACTATTACATGCATGAAATCAGAGGTGGTACACCTAAATGGGCAGAACATGCCGAAGGCAATTGTACAGGGTGACGGCAATTAGCCCCGCTTAAACTTTTTGACTGCTTTTTGGTCCTCATTGTGCATATTGTCCTCAGGATACAATTAAAGACCACCACACACCTAGTAATTTCAATAAAATTCTATTTACCATCAATTGGCATTGAACAGTTTTGCTGAGCAGATTTTTACAGTGCCAGTAATTGGAGCTTCACTCAGTATAAAACATCTGTCCTCTGTGTTGGACGGTTCCAGAAAGACCAAAGCTGGACATACTGTACACATCAAGATTTTGATTGTCCAGTTTCACAAAAATGCCCAACATGCATTCAGTAGGTTATAGAAACAGAAGACTGATGGCAGGGAAAAAAAAACAAGTTGTCCATGGACAAAGAGCGGTGAAACGCGTTATCCAGCCTCTTTCCTCCACTGCTTTGTGATGTCCATTTAGGGTTGCCACCTCATCCCTTTAAATCTGAACACATAAGAATTACACAGGTTCTGTGGCTGATTAAGATGGTAATCAAACGTATTTGGTGCCTTATCTGCATTAAATTAGCCTCAGAACCTGTGTAATTCATACGTTTTATAATGAGATGTGGCAACCCTATGTCCATTCTGTCTACTTAAAAAAGCATATGAAGAGTGCAGCCATCCAGGCTTATTTGTGTATTAAAGTTGTCAATGGAGTTTGCCCAAACATAATTAAAGCCCACCTCCACCATCTTCTTCCTTTTTTTTTTTTCTTTTCTCTTTTTTTTTTTAATTAAGTGGCCACCACATCAACCTTTTGCCATCGATGTCAAAGTGTCACACCTGATATAAGGATTTAGAGACAGATCATGCTTTGAAAAGCCTGTTCTATATATTCTGCACACACACACATATATATATATAATATATACAGTATATACACACACATCAAAAGATAGTATTTAAAAAGTCCAAAAATGCACACCCTAAAAAAAAAAAAATATATGAACTTGTGTGTATGCATAGATATATCATTTTAGGCGAGGCCGCAGCTTCGGCCTAGTCCGAAGCGTCGCTTAAAAACTCCTGGCCGCAGCTCCTCCGCCGGTCCTGGTGAAAAAAAAAATTTTAATTGATTTGACCTCTCAACTCGATTCAAGATTCAAATCGATTTCTTTCCCCATGTGTATGTATGTGTATATATATATATATATGTATGTGTGTTGTGTGTGTGTGTGTGTGTATATATATATATATTTATCTATATATAGATTTTTTATATATATCTTTATAGCTATATAGATATATCTATATATGGTAAATGTAGATATAGATCTATATATCGATATATATATATATATATCTATATATATATATAATATATATATATAGATTATAGATATATATATATATATAGATATGTGTGTGTGTGAGTATATATATATACACACACACACACACTCTATTTTTTTTTTATTTTACGTTATGTTATACATTTTAGACCTCATAGTTAGATCTATATATATATATATATAAAACTCCTGGCCGCAGCTCCTCCGCCGGTCCTGGTGAAAAAAATAATCGATTTGCTGAAAATTTTAATTGATTTGACCTCTCAACTCGATTCAAGATTCAAATCAATTTTTTTCCCCAGCCTATGTGTATGTATATATATATATATATATGTATGTGTGTGTATGTATGTATGTGTATGTGTGTGTGTGTGTGTGTGTGTGTTATATATATATATATATATATATATATATATATAACTATGAGGTCTAAAATGTATAACATAACGTAAAAAAAAATAGAAAGCAAAAACAAAGCACCAGAGAACATCTTGAACTTTAAAAAAAATTCTTGAAATAAAAACACACTAAAAAACCGGACAAATATGCTTAAAATAACACGTTTAAATATGTGTTTTTAACACGCATCTGTATGAAAGGGCTTGAAAAAAAAGCAGCTATTTACAGACCCATAGAAAATAAGTCAATATTTGAATTGTTTAATTGCACTGCAAACGTAACATAAAAGTAGCGCTGTGTACATACCGCTCAATGGCCGATTCCACCCTCCCCTGTATTTGAAGCTGAGACAGCTAGTTGTTTAATAGTAGGACTGTACTCTCTCTGTCTCTCTCTGCACTTACTTTTAATTTGTAAAGCTTTTAGCATTTACAACATAATTGCTTTAATGTAACACTTAGACAGCAAGTAAAGTAAATTCAGAAAGATTATTGCGTTTTCTCACGCCTGGAAACTGATGCAGTGAATAGGAAGCCCCATGTACTGTAAGACTCCAAAATCCCCCATAAACACATTTCTGTCATTTCCTTTGTGGTTAATTACGCACAGGAAGAGGAGATATTTCTCACTGTAGGAGCCTCAATATTTGATTGGGTAATGGGATTTAAAGGCCTCGTATTAGAAATTAGAGTTGTCTTTTGGTGTCTGGTCCTGAGTCAGCATAGTTAAGCTGGCCATGTACTAGTAGAATTTCATACAAAAAGTTTCATTTTTGGGACCTTCATTTGACTTTCTAATGGTTATTGAGTCCAACTGACATTTGTTTTTAAATGAAAGCAAAAATCCAGATGGCTGCACTCCAAGACCTCGATCGATATTTATTATACGAGAAATCCAAAGCAGTGTAAAAGAACACAGTGGGGGGAGAGAGGCAACGCATTTCACATTCCTCTAAGCCTTAAGCCCCATACACACGGTCGGATTTTTGCATGGATTCTGTCCGATCGGACAATGTTGTTGAAAAATCAGACCGTGTGTATGCACCATCAGACAGTGTACGTCGGATTGTCCGACGGACAAAGTCCTATCTCCTGCTGGATAGATTTTCCGACAACACGGTCCGATCACACCAAATCCGATCGTGTGTACGGTTGTCCGACGGACAAAGTGCTACGCATGCTCAGATCACATTACAAGACCAAAGCTATTGGCTACTAGCCTCTACGTAGTCCCGTCGTAGGCAACAAACGTCACCACGTTCAGAATGATCGGATTTTCCGACAACTTTGTCCGACCGTGTATATGCAACACCAACATCAGACAAAGTATGACGGACAGGATCCGACGGACCTGGTCCTCGGATAATCCGCGCGTGTGTATGGGGCTTAAGAGGAGTGTGAAACGCATTTACCTTACCATGTAGGAAAAATCAACAAGTTTATATTTATTTTTACCGCCATTTATTCAGCACTGACAATTTATGCGAAACTTTACATACTGTACATTCATATCAGTCCCTGCCCCTAAGGAGATTACAATTTTAGGTCCCTGCCCTGGAGTCCTCAGTTTGAATCTCGGCCAGGAAAATAGCTGCATAAAGTTTGCCTGTTTTCCCTGTGCTCGTGTGGGTTACCTCCGGGTACTTCGGTGTCCTTCCACACTCCAATTACACTATATTGTCAAAAGTATTGGTACTCCTGCCTTTACACGCACATGAACATTAATGGCAGTCCAGTTTTAGTTCGTAGGGTTCAGTATTGAGTGTGCCCACCCTTACGTATGTTAAAGCAGTGCAGCACCTGAAATCTTATTTCATTTATTTAGGCCCCTTTCACACTTATGCGACTTGTCCCACGATTTGGCACTGCAAAGTAGCATGACAAGTCGTTCCCGATGATTTCCAATGACAGCCATTCATATTAGTACGACCTCAAGTTATTTCGACTTCAAAGTAGTCCCTGCACTACTTTGGTCCGATTTTGATGGCACTTACACAGACATTCCTTGAAATCGCGGCAAAATCGTGGTAAAATCACGCGACCTTGAAGTCGCATACGTGTGAAAGGGGCCTTAAACTGGGTTCATTTGGTCTTTAATCCACTCTTTTTGGGCCCAGACTGGTATGGTCACCACGTCGGCCTGGACTCACACAGAGAACACCTGACATGATGTCTGTGCCGCTTTCCCCAGTATTAAAGTATAACTAAAGGCAAAACCTTTTTTTTAGTTTTAGAGTGAAGTGGTGTTAGAACACTTGCCAGTTTTTATTGCTGTCTGTGGCCACCGTTAGAGAGATTCACCCTCTCTATTTGTCCTGTTTACTATTATCATTTAAAGTGATAGGAAAATGAAAATCACTAATTTTGGGTTGTCCCCAGAAAAGTAATGAAGGGGAAATCTTCCAATAAGGGAAATTAGTCCTGTGGGTTCCCAAGGAGTTCCCTTAATTTGCATAGATTTCCTCTCACTTCCTGTTGGCTATGGGACAGGAAGTGAAGGGAACTCTCTGCAATGGGACACTTGATATGCTCAGGCCTTGTCCTCCTTTCCCTTCCACCTCACCACCCCAAGGCCACCACCAAGTTCTTATCATAAGCCTCCTACCATCAATAATGTTGTGATGGATTGCCAAGGAATAGGTGAAGCCTTGAAGTATAACTAAAGGCAAACTTTTGGATAGAGTGGAGAGAGATTAGAATCCCTGTCAATTTTTATTGCTCTCTGAGCCCCCCAGTAAGGAGATTCACCCTCTCTTTTTGTCCTGTTTACCATTGTCATTTAAAGTGAAAGTGAATGAAAATCCATATTTTGGGTTGTCCACAGAAAAGTAATAGAGGGGAAATCTTCCAATAAGGGAAACTAGTTATGTTGACCTGGAGACCCCAAGGAGTTCTCTTAATTTACATAGTTTTCCTCTCACTTCCTATTGGCTATGGGACAGGAAGTGAAGGGAAATCTTGCAATGGGACACTAATGGGGAAAAAAAAAATCTGACGGGTTATAACTGTCCCGTGCTCTATCCAAAATGAAAACAAAGTTTTGCCCATAGTTCTACTTTAAGGACCACCCCTGCCAACACCGGAAGAAGACCCAAAGACATCACCTGACCAGCTAGGAGACCCAAGGAAAAAAAACATCTATACGAAGGGAATTTTTAAGAATTGGGAGGTATAAGGAACGAGAGAATGGCTTTTTTTAAATTCACCAAGAAAGATGATTGTATTTTTTTTTCAAGCTAGCAACCTGACAGAACAATCCTCGTAAAAGGCCCTCTAGCAGAGAAAGGATTAAGCTTGACAACATTGTGACCTTTCCTCTTCCCAGAAATTTTTCATTCTCATTCTTGACCTGATCTCTGTCTCCGCCTGACGTGGTATCTGCTGAAAGTGATGGAGATTCCACCAGTACCTCTTTAGGTTGCATATTCAGATCATACTTGGTGGAACAGATCCTGTTGGGCCTTTTTAAAGCAAAGAAAAAAAAATTCCAGACTAATTCACAAGGAGCTGTCTGTATCTAAACCCGTGTCTGGCTTTCTCATCTGTATGTCTCTGTTTACCCCTCACCTTCTATTGATTGACAGCAAGTCTAATGTAGCAAAGCTGGAAAATCTCTTGTAGCTTTATGAAATTTTAGTTTTCTTTTTCTTAAAGCGGAGCTACACTGCCCCTGACGTTTTTTTTTTTTACAATGGGGATTGATTAATAAATTGATTTGTAAATCATTAGCTCACCTGTCCTGTCTGTCTCACTTTTGCCGTTCGGATTTTATGTCTTAAAAACACTTTATATCAATTTCCGGGTTCATCCCCATCTTGCGTGTGGGCATTTGAATACTCCAGGGCATTGTCTTCCTGGATTTCATTCACGCCTCTCTTTCTAATCTCGCGCATGCGCAGTACAACGTTCATAGGAGCGCCGTCAGTAGCGTCGTGATGACGTCACGTTCGGTTCGAAGTCTTGCGCGATCTTGGGCCAGGCAGCCGCACTGACTCCTGGGAGCTATGACACAAGCTCCCAGGAGACAGTGCGGGCTAGGGGATATTACGCAATAGCCGTAATATCCCCGCCCATATCCGAGGGACCAAGAACCAGGAAGCGATGGATGCAAATAAGAAGAACAACTAAAGGTAAGTAAAATAAAAAAAAAAAAACCTGCCGCTTCGGATCGAGGAAGGTGAGTATTTTTTTTTATTATAGGTTTTAAAAAACGGGTGTCGCTCCGCTTTAAATTCAGACCTATTTGAGAATGGCCCTGGTGCCCAACCTGAGGCCCAGGGGCTGCATGTGGCCCTTTGCCACGTTTTGTGCAGCTGTTAGGGCCCCTGCAGACAGTAGTCTGTGTTTCCCTATTGCTTTGTAATAGTAGTAATTTCTAGCAGTCTCATGTAATGTGTTCACATGTCTCCTGAATCATCTATGTAGTCTCCAACTACTATAGCAGTGATGGGGAACCTTGGCACCCCAGATGTTTTGGAACTACATTTCCCATGATGCTCTTGCACTCTGCAGTGTAGTGGAGCATCATGGGAAATATAGTTCCAAAACATCTGGGGTGCCAAGGTTCCCCATCACTGTACTATAGCATGTTCACGGTCTCTGACCATCTCTTGTAGCAAGCAGGTAATCTTTGACAATCTCCTGTCTGCAGCTTTCTGTATAAGAGGAAAGGAGAGCCGCCGCTCCAGGCCAATCCACCAGGATAATGTCTAGACATGTGCAATTCGTTTCGTTTTTTTTCGTTTTTAGTTTTTTTCCGTTATTTTCGTTCATTCGTTATCGTACGAATGAACGAACGATTCGGTAAAAATTTTAACGAATCGTTCTAATCGAACGAATACGAAAACAACGAAAATCTAAAAAAAAAATTTAATTAGAAACAACGAATCTACGAAAGAAGAAAATCCGAAAACGGGAACAACGAAAATCAAAATGAACGAAAAAATTTGTACATTCGTAAACTTTTTTTTTTTGTTGAATTGGTAATTTTCCGTGTCCTTACAATGGCGCTGCTTAACATGCCTTGAATGTATTGAACGAAAAAAAATTCGTACATTCGTAACTTTTTTTTTTTCGTTCGTAATTTTCTGTGTCTCTTACAATGGCGTTGCTTAACGTGCTTCGAATGGCTTGAACGAAAAAATTCGTACATTCGTCACTTTTTTTTTCGATTCGTAATTTTACGTGTCTCTTAAAATGTAATAGCATACACATTACATAAAATTATGAATTATGCTTCGATTACGAATCTACGAATGTACGAATAAATACGAATGCGTCCGATTTTCGAATAAACGAATCAACGAAAAAATAACTCTAACGAAAATACGAATCATTACGAATACGAACACCGACGAAGTACGAATTTACGAATCGTTACGAATACGAACACCGACGACGTACGAATTTACGAATCGTTACGAATCAACGGAAACGAAAAAAACTAAACGAAAATAAACAAAAATTTTTGTTGTGCACATGTCTAATAATGTCTTGATTTCCAGGTAAGGAGTCCCAGGTGCTAGCTAATGCACAAGCAAGTAGGTAAGAAGGAAGAAAACTCTGACAAGCCGCACTCTGGATAGAATCTGTAGTAACTTGTGCCTTTTATTTTCAAGTAAAAATTACATCATACGAACCACAGCAAGGTAATATAGAACAGAGGAAACTGACGCGTTTCGCACTGAAATCAGCGCTTACTCATAGCTTTCTGTAGCATCACATTTACTAAATATTATATGTGATCCTTTGATGAGGCCAGGGGCCACAACTGAGGCCCTCTTTATCAACAAAGTTGACCACCACTGGAATATGGAATACTGCGGATATCATCATGTATATAAAAACATATCATTTATTCAATATTATCATACGATTATATATAGCTGTCTGCCCATGATGCTTAGTAGAGCTCTTAAAGCAGACAATCACCTGAAAATGAAAGCTACCATCCCTCACTTCTTCTACCCTAGCCTATTAGGCATTGGTATTTTAGTTTTTTTTTTTGTTTTACGGGAATGAGTACCCTTTTGGTGGAACTTGCTCCCACTTCCTTGTTTCTTGCCTACATGGATGACATGCACTATATTACCAAAAGTATTGAAACGCCTGCCTTTACATGAACTTTAATGGCATCCCAATCTTAGTCCATAGGGTTCATAGGGTGGGTTGACCCACTCTTTGCAGCTTCAACTCTTCTGGGAAGGCTGTCCACAACATTTAGGAGTGTGTCTATGGGAATGTTTAACTATTCTTCCAAAAGCGCATTTGTGAGGTCAGGCACTGATGTGGAATGAGAAGGCCTGGCTCACAGTCTCCACTCTAATTCATCCCAAAGGTGATCTATCAGGTTGAAGTCAGGACTCTGTGCAGGCCACTCAGCTTCCTCCACCCCAAACTCGCTAATCCATGTCTTTATGGACCTTGCTTTGTGCACTGGTCCAAATCATTTGGTGGAGGGGGGATTATGGTGTGGGGTTGTTTTTCAGGGGTTGGGCTTGGCCCCTTAGTTCCAGTGAAGGGAACTCTTGAGGCATCAGCATACCAAGACATTTTGGACAATTTCATACTCCCAACTTTGTGGGAACAGTTTAGGGATGGCCCCTTCCTGTTCCAACATGACTGCGCACCAGTGCACAAAGCAAGGTCCATAAAGACATGGATGAGCGAGTTTGGATGGAGGAACTTGACTGGTCTGCACAAGGTCCTGACCTGAAACTGATAGAAAACCTTTGGGATGTGGCATTATTATTAGTAGTAGTATTAACATCCTAACCCTAACAAAAAAATAAATAATAATAAACCCAACCCCTAACCTAACCTTAACTCTAACCCCTTACCCTAACAAAAAATAAAATAAAAAAACGAATGAATAATAATAATAATAGAAAAAGAAATAAAAGCTAATGGAAAAGCTAAAAAAGCTGAAATACCTAGCAACAAATGATGCAACAGATGAAACTTTTCTCTATTGGCTAATAAAAAAATGCCACATTTCAAAAACGCTGTATAAAAATGCGTAGAACTCACATTAATTAGCCACTTCAAGACTAGGCCTATTTCTGACGCTTGTTGTGCACAAGTTAAAAACAGTATTTTTTGCTAGAAAATTACTTGGACCCCCCAAACATATATAATTTTTAAGCAAAGACCCTAGAGAATAACTTGGCGACCACTGCAATATTTTATGTCACATGTATTTGCACAGTAGTCTTTCAAATGCAATTTTTTTTTTGAAAAATAAAACATTTTTTTATTACAAAATAAGAAAACCGTAAAGTTAGCCCAATTCTTTTGCACAATGTGAAAGATGATGTTACATTGAGTAAATAGATACCTAACATGTTGCTCTTTAAAATTTCACGCACTCGCGGAATGGCGTCAAACTACGATACTTAACAATCTTCATAGGTGACGTTTACAATTTTTTAAAGGTTACCAGTTTAGAGTTACAGAGGAGGTCCTTTGCTAGAATTATTTCTACCGTTTGCGACGATACCTCACATGTGTGATTTGAACACCGTTTGCATTTGCGGGCGCGACTTAAGTTTGCGTTTTCTTTGGTGCGCGAGCACACGAGGACTGGGGCATTTAAAAAAAAAAAATCGTATTTATTTTATTTTTTATTTAACACTGTGCCTTTTAAAAAAAAAATCAAAAATCTGATCACTTTTATTGATTTCAAAAGGAATGTAAACATCCCTTGTGACAGTAATAGGCAGTGACAGGTACTCTTTATGGAGAAATCTGGGGTCTAAAAGACCCCAAATTAATCCTTTGCACTTAAGGCTGGGTTCACACTATTGAGAATTTGCAATAGCAGGAGAATTTGACCGGCTCTCTATTGAGCCGGTTCACATATCTCCACTGCTGCTCTGGTGAGAATTTGCACAGGAGCCCTGTGCGTCTTTTTTGGTCCGTTTCAGGTCCGAATTCAGCCAAAAATTTCAGCTGAAATTGGACCTGAAACAGTGAACGGGGATGCAAGGGACCCCTGCTGTGAGCCGCATGCGAAGTTGGTGTGAACCCAGCCTAAAAGTATTCAAAACAGCAAAATCTGCATTTTGGAATACAGTGGAACCTTGGTTTACGAGTAACGCGGTTAACGAGCAATTTGAAAGACGAGCAACTTTTTTAAATTCTGACTCGGTTTGCAAGCTAAATTCAAGCTAATAGGGTGTGCAGTAGCGCATTTGTTCCTAGATGCCCCCTAGCTGCAGCCAAAATTTGGAGTTTCTGGACCCAAAGTGTCCCGAAATGACATTGCTGCAGATGGACACAGTTTACCGACTTTGGGGCCCCGTATCTCATGCCACTTAGTGCTAAGAACCCCCAATTTTGTGTGCAAACCTATCATATTCAAAGCTGGGGTACCTAGCACCAAGTGGCCCCGAAATACGGGGCCCCAAAATCGGTTCGGAAAATGTCAAGCAGTTTTCTGCAGCAGAGAATGACATTTTCCAAACCGATTTGGGGCCTCGTATCTCGGGGCCACTTGGTGCTAGGAACCCCAACTTTGGATATGTTGTAGTTCTAGTTCCACTGGGTTTGCACACTGGGTTTCCTAGCACCAGGTGGCCCCGAGATACGAGGCCCTGAAATCGGTTCGGAAAATGTAATTTTCTGCAGCAGAAAAATGCTTGACGTCAGTATAAGCCGAGGGGGGCATTTTCAGCACAAATAAATGTACTGAAAAACTCGGCTTATACTCGAGTATATATGGTAGGTCTTTTGCTTGCACCAGATCACATAGTATGAACGTACCATGCAATCTGGTTGCAGTGCTTTTCCAGAAGTAGTGAAGGCACAACTTTGGTGCGATACAGGGCGAATTGAGCCTATTGAAAATGAATGGGCTGAAATCGCACCACGCCAAATTGCATGTAAATGGAACAGGAAACTGCTTCGCATTCCTGTGTGATTTTGACAAATTCGTTACTTTCCGATTTTCCACATTTTTTAATTTCCGAAATTTCGAATTTCTGAATTGTCAAATTTCCAAATTTTTGGAAATTCTTGATCAAGGTTTGTTGATGGGCACAAGGCTGGATCAAGAGAGGAGAGAGCCGCTGCAGATGGGCACAAGGCTGGATCAAGAGAGGAGAGAGCCACTGCAGATGGGCACAAGGCTGGATCAAGAGAGGAGAGAGCCACTGCAGATGGGCACAAGCTTGGATCAAGAGAGGACAGAGCCGCTGCTGATGGGCACAAGGCTGGATCAAGAGAGGAGAGAGGGGCTGCAGATAGGCGCAAGGCTGGATCAAGAGAGGAGAGAGCCGCTGCAGATGGGCGCAAGGCTGGATCAAGAGAGGAGAGAGCCGCTGCAGATGGGCACAAGGCTGGATCAAGAGAGGAGAGAGCCGCTGCAGATGGGCACAAGGCTGGATAAAGAGAGGAGAGAGCCGCTGCAGATGGGCACAAGGCTGGATCAAGAGAGGAGAGAGCCGCTGCAGATGGGCACAAGGCTGGATCAAGAGAGGAGTGAGCTGCTGCAGATGGGCACAAGGCTGGATCAAGAGAGGAGAGAGCCGCTGCAGATGGGCACAAGGCTGGATCAAGAGATGAGAGAGCCGCTGCAGATGGGCACAAGGCTGGATCAAGAGAGGAGAGAGCCGCTGCAGATGGGCACAAGGCTGGATCAAGAGAGGAGTGAGCCGCTGCAGATGGGCACAAGGCTGGATCAAGAGAGGAGAGAGCCGCTGCAGATGGGCACAAGGCTGGATCAAGAGAGGAGAGAGCCGCTGCAGATGGGCACAAGGCTGGATCAAGAAAGGAGAGAGACGCTGCAGATGGGCACAAGGCTGGATCAAGAGAGGAGAGAGCCACTGCGGGTGCGCACAAGGCTGGATCAAGAGGGGAGAGAGCCGCTGCAGATAGGCACAAGGCTGGATCAAGAGAGGAGAGAGCCGCTGCAGATAGGCACAAGGCTGGATCAAGAGAGGAGAGAGCCGATGCGGGTGCGCACAAGGCTGGATCAAGAGGGGAGAGAGCCGCTGCAGATAGGCACAAGGCTAGATCAAGAGAGGAGAGAGCCGCTGCAGATGGGCACAAGGCTGGATCAAGAGAGGAGAGAGCCACTGCAGATAGGCACAAGGCTGGATCAAGAGAGGAGAGAGCCACTGCAGATAGGCACAATGTCTAGCTTTTAGAACTGCTTTAGGATCTGATGTACACATCTGGGGCCAGAGATGGGCTATAAGATCCCAATCTTGTCTGAAACTCCACTCACTTGTACTGACCACAAAAACGCAGTGCTGGGTGCCTGGACTGTCAACCGTCACATGGGGGGAGGGGAGAGAGCCCTGTGCACATTCCAGACAGACTGACTATACAGGGCTTCTTGTCTTTGCTCTTACGAGTAAATAGAGCAGTGAGGGTTTCAATGTAATTGGGGTCAGAGAACCTGGGGGCACATTTAGAGTAGATCTAAACACCAATTGGATGACATTGTTTGCTTAATCATTGAGTCTCATAATTCCTGTGTCTTTGGTTTTTCAGAAAATACAGTTTTTACCCTTTGTTTTTATCCTTTGTTTTCCATCCATGCTGCTGATCTCCTTCAACCTCTTGCAGCCGCTTCATGTCTGCATGCATTTACAATAGTATCTACTGCACATCATCGCACTTGACTGCCTTCCTGATGGCGGACCATGCCTGGGCATTGTGTGCCGGTATGGCCGCTTGTAGACTCCATCAGGGGCGCAGGTGACAGGGCCCCCCCTGGAAGGAAGATGTTGTTGCGCTATTAGAGGAAGCGCATAAATAGAAAATAAAAATGATGGCAGCGTGATGTCATGACACGCTTCCGGGTTACTAGATCTGATTCCGACTTTGTTCGGGTCTGCGGCCAGCCTGCGGACGTGCCGGCAGGACACTCGGGCCTCCCGGTGGGATGGGAAAGCCTGGGCAAGCTGCGGAAGGCGGTGGCAGAGCAGATAAGTATAACATGTTTTTTTATTTTAATAATAAAAAAAATGTTTTACCTTTTTAATATCACTTTAAATTGGAACTTTACTTTAAGTCCTGCTAGATCACTTCAGGCTGGCCCCTTTAGCAGGTATAGCTATATAAAACATAAAAAAAAAGGGTCTATACTTTTTAAAATCCAGTTATTCACTGGTACATGCTCGGTTGCTGTCCATTTTTGGCAGTGTGCTGAAAATCAGAGCCACTAGAGGCAGTTCAGCTGACAACCTAAAGAATTCCTGCTGTTCATGATCTCAGGGCTTCGGCAAAATGGCAGCCTCCAGCAAGAATGCTGGAGAAAATTTACAGCACACACTACGTTTTTTTTGGGGGGGAAACAGTAGCACCATAACCCCCCCCTCCCACATCGGTCCGTTAGGTCTGGGCTTCACTGGCGGGTCGGTTCTGGGCTTCACCAGCGGTTTCCTGTGCTCCGCATTGGCTTTCCCTTCCCCTGCTGTTCACAGGAATTGCTGCGGCTTCCGTTTCCTCCTCGGCGGCCAATTGAGACTCTTCTCCTTTTGGCCAATCGGAAAACGGGTCTCCAGACCTGCTTCTGATTGGCCGGATTGAGGATCAGTGTTTCAGTTGCAAATATTCATTTGCTGTTGTGACACACTAAAGCCCCATACACACGCGCGGATTATCCGAGGACCAGGTCCGTCAGACCATGTCCGTCATACTTTGTCTGATGTTGGTTTTGCGTACACACAGTCGGACAAAGTTGTCGGAAAATCCGATCATTCTGAACGTGGTGACGTTTGTTGCCTACGACGGGACTACGTAGAGGCTAGTAGCCAATAGCTTTGGTCTTGTAATGTGATCTGAGCATGCGTAGCACTTTGTCCGGTCGGACTACCATACACACGATCGGATTTGGTGTGATCGGACCGTGTTGTCGGAAAATCTATCCAGCAGGAGATAGGACTTTGTCCGTCGGACAATACGACGTACACTATCCGATGGTGCCTACACACGGTCTGATTTTTCAACAACATTGTCCGATCGGACAGAATCCATGCGAAAATCCGACCGTGTGTATGGGGCTTTAGGGTGGGCTCGTGCGCCATGAACCCACATATTTTGAAGCCTATTAGAGCCTATCAGGTGTTTCAAAAAACACCCCCGCCACTGTAGTTCAAATAAGGGGGTAGACGCGGCAGGCGTGGATAGATTGAGCTCATGCTATGAATTAATCTATTCATATAGGGGGTGGCGTGGATAGAGGGCATGGCGCCTCTAATTGACGGGCCGCCACTGGTTCCTTGCTAAAGAGCATTTTCTTTTTTATCTAGGTGTTATGGGTAAAGTTCCACTTTAAGATTAATAAAAAAAAATGTTGAAACGCTGAAAATTTTTACATTTTAAGCGCCCATGTGCAAGAGTTCTTAAAGTGTTACAAAAATACATTAAAAACACACAGAATAGGGACCACTATTATCTGAAGATGTGAGTGTGTTCGGCATACCTCCCAACATTTTGAGATGGGAATGAGGGACACCTACTTTCAAACGTATGTAGGCACAGGACATGTATTAAGTATTAACCAAAAAAAATTAATTAAATCCACAAGGACTTTTTTTTTTTTTTACCACTACTATTCCTTTATATTGGCTTTTAAAATTTACGAATGCATCGATTTAGAAATCGGATGAAAGGTTTAGCACTAGGCAGGGGCGTTGCTAGGTCTACAAAAGATCTGGGGCTAGAGCCCATAGCAGCGTAGTAAAGAAAGTTATATGCTTTTGCAGGCATACACATGTATATACAGTAATATACGTGTGTGTGTGTAGATATCACCAGAGAGCCCCCCTTACATCAGGGTCCCCAGAGAGCACCCCTGGCATCAGGGTCCCCAGAGAGCCTCCCCCTTGCTATCAGGGTCCCCAGAGAGCCTCCCCCTTGCATCAGGGTCCCCAGAGAGCCTCCCCGTTGCATCAGGGTCCCCAGAGAGCCTCCCCGTTGCATCAGGGTCCCCAGAGAGCCCCCCTTACATCAGGGTCCCCAAAGAGCCCCCCTTACATCAGGGTCCCCAAAGAGCCCCCCTTACATCAGGGCCCCTAGAGAGCCTCCCCCTTGCATCAGGGTCCCCAAAGAGCCCCCCTTACATCAGGGTCCCCAGAGAGCCTCCCCCTTGCATCAGGGTCCCCAGAGAGCCCCCCGCTGACATGAGGGTTCCCAGAGAGCCCCTCGTACATTAGGGTCCCCAGAGAGACTCCTCCTTAAATCAGGGTCCCCAGAGAGCCTCCTCCTTAAATCAGGGTCCCCAGAGAGCCTCCTCCTTAAATCAGGGTCCCCAGAGAGCCCCCCCCCTTAAAATCAGGGTCCCCAGAGAGCCTCCCCCCCCTTGCATCAGGTTCCCCAGAGAACCTCCCCTCCCCTTGGGGACCCCTGCCGAGACTCGGGGCTATGGGCCCCAGATTCGGGGCTATAGCCCCAAAAGCCACCCCCTAGCGACGCGACTAGCACTAGGAAACACTTCTTGAAAAATACAAAGTGCATTTTATATACATCTATATAGATCAGACCAAAATGAGGGACAAATGAGGAGGAATGAGGGACAGAGGGACTTTGCTCCAAATCAGGGACAGTCCCTCAAAATCAGGGACAGTTGGGAGCTATGTTTTCGGGTGATGATCTCACAATATATGGAGCATAAACAATGGCACCAGCTGACTGTGAGATGCCGGCATTGCTAGAGATCAGTCGGTGGAATTCTTCCCTGGCATCCCTATCTCCTCTGAGAGATCCTGGCACTCTCCATTATTACCTTCACGGTTGTTATTGGGTGATAAACCAACAAGCACAGAATAATGGATGTGCATAAAAGGTAGAAGCAAACTCCTCTACAAGTGTGCTTGTTTGGTATTGAAGAGGATCCGCCATGATGGTCAGATTTAGAAATATGGATTGTTTTATTTTTTATTTTATTTTTTATTTTATTTTTTATTTTATTTTATTTTTTACTGATGTTTTTTGGCTTCATCCACCATTGCCATGACACTGGATGTCAGAAGGCAGGGGGTTGGTGCAGTCAGGGTGCATTCACCACGACACTTGTGACTACTCTCATTATGCACACATTATGTACGCTCATTTCTAACCCGCGATCCAGAGAGTGACTGGAATAAGAATGGCCCACTTATTGTACATTGTGCCGTGTACTTTTCAAGCTGGTAATTGTCCGTTCTGGGGACAATTCACACACAAGCTTCCCGTTTCTTCTGTATACTCTAAAAGAAAAAAAGGAAACTCTTCTTATATGTATCAGTGTTATGGCCCGTACACATGATCCGAAAATCTGAGGAAAAATACGGCTTTTGACGCGATCGTACGACAATCGGATCGTTAGTACATCGCTTTCGAGAACCGATCACGATTAAACATGTTCTTTGCCCAAAAGGTGAAAATCCAGAAAAGAATAAATCATTATCTGCAAAGATAAAGGAAAGATAAACACCTGAGCTGCCTGTGGCTATAGGCTGAATGTAGAAAATGTCTCTTCCTATCTATCACATTGTGTGGTCTGGGCCTGATTCCCTCCTGAATGAGGCTGGCCATACACAGAGTAAATTTCTTTCCTGCAACCAGAAGTCGCAGGAAAGAAATTCACGATTATCCCATCGACTGGGGACAATTTACACACAAGCTTCCAGTATCTTCTGTATACTCTAATGCCCCGTACACACGGTCGGATTTTCCGACGGAAAATATCCGATCGGACAATGTTGTCGGAAATTCCGACCGTGTGTGGGCTCCATCGGACTTTTTCCGTCGGATTTTTTCCGACGGACAAAGTTTTATCTCCTGCTCTCAAATTTTCCGACAACAAAGTCCTATCGGACTTTTTCCAATCGTGTGTAGCGAATTCCGACGGACAAAGTGCCACGCATGCTCAGATCACATTACAAGACCAAAGCTATTGGCTACTAGCCTCTACGTAGTCCCGTCGTAGGCAACAAACGTCACCCCGTTCAGAATGATCGGATTTTCCGACAACTTTGTCCGACCGTGTGTACGCAACACCAGTGTCGGAAAAAATCAGATGGATTTTGTGGTCGGATTTTCCGACCGTGTGTACGGGGCATAAAAGAAAAAAAGGAAACTCTTCTTATATGTATCAGTGTTATGGCCCATATACACGATCCGAAAATCGGACAAAAAAATACCGCTTTTGGCACGATCGTACGATAATCGGATCGTTAGTACAGAGCTTTCGGGAACCGATCACGACAATTCATCCAATATTATTCGATCGGACAAGCACAAAAATTTTCCATCGTACGATGCCAGATCGTACGATTTTCGTTTAGTCACTACAGTTGTCGTCTGAAAATACAATACAAATACATTACAACACATCCAATTTTTATTTATTTTTTCTGTCGTACGAGAATTTTTGTGATTTTAATAAGCTATTTGCGACTTTTAAGCGAAAAAAGATATTCGGATCGTCTGTACGGGCCATAAGTCTTTACTTTGTAGAAGAACTTGTGTGCCTTCGTAAAATAATGACATCATCCAGTACAATCTTTAGAATACCTACCAACTGTATCTCAAAAAGGACAAATCTGGAATTTTTTTAGACCCCGCCCTCAACTGTGTGATATAACGTGTGATATCGCCCGACAAGAGGATTGCCATTTCTTTCTATGGGGCCTGATAACACGTCTGTGCTGCTGTGCGTTGGGAAAATAGTACAGGTGCCCTTTTTTGGGGCATCGACTTCTGTTTTTAGCTCTATAGAATTCAGTGGCAACTCCACCCCACCAACCCCCCTCTCCTGGCTATACTTTATTGGAAAATGGTATGAATTTCAGCAATATCGGGATGTGTTTGTTTTTGGTCTTACAGTGCCTTGAAATTTTCAACATTTTGTCATGTTACAACCAAAAACATAAATGTATTTTATTGGGATTTTATGTGATAGACCAACACAAAGTGGCACATAATTGTGAAGTGGAAGGAAAATTATAAATGGTTTTTAAATTTTTTACAAATAAATATGTGAAAAGTGCATTTGTATAGCGCCCCCCGAAGTCAATACTTTGTAGAACCGCCTTTCACTGCAATTACAGCTGCAAGTCTTTTTTGGGGATGTCTCTACCAGCTTTGCACATCTAGAGAGTGACATTTTTGCCCATTCTTCTTTGCAAAATAGCTCAAGCTCTGTCAGATTTGGATGGAGAGCGTCTGTGAACAGAAATTTTAAAGTCTTGCCACAGATTCTCATTTGGATTTAGGTCTGGACTTTGACTGGCCCATTCTAACACAAGAATATGTTTTGATCTAAACCAGGCATGTCCAAAGTCTGGCCCGTGGGCCAATTGCGGTCCGTGGTCCGGTTTCATACAACCCCGCTGGTGCCTTTTTACCTGCAAACTCCTGGGATACCTCGATCTTGCATCCCAGGAGACCTCGGATACTCTAGTGCACATGTGCCACACCGCTTCATCAGGGACCAGCTTGTCTCTTTCTGCTTCTAGTGAGGGGCCGGATGCAAGAACCTGGAAGAGACAGCTGGCTTCTGATGGTATTACAGAAGAAGATGGCAGCACCGGACTGGGTGTGCAGCAGCAGTTCCAAAGACAAACTGCTGGACCCTAGGCATGCAAGAGTCCTTTTTTTTTTTTTATGTGCATAACCCAGAAAAAAGGTAAGTGGGGTGATAGGAAGGGAGGGAGTGCAGTTCCTCTTTGTGAGTTAAGAATTTGGTGATTTATACATAACCATTGTACCTTTAAACATGTTCTTTGCCCAAAAGTTGGAATTATATTTCCACTTCCAAGAAATCGTGTTATTTATAGACCGCCACACTGCTCACCTAACACATTTTAAAATCCAGAAAATAATAAATCATTATCTGCAAAGATAAAGGAAAGATAAACACCTGAGCTGCCTGTGGCTATAGGCTGAATGTAGAAAATGTCTCTTCCTAACTATCACATTGTGTGGTCTGGGCCTGATTCCCTCCTGAATAAGGAAAGAAATTTACTCCGTGTATGGTCAATACACGGAGTAAATTTCTTTCCTGCAACCACAAGTTGCAGGAAAGAAATTCACGATTATCCTATCAACAAAGACGGAATCCCTCCTGCCAGACCATTGTCTTCTCCCGGTCATCCATTACGCAATTTTCTTTCCTTCAACCACAGATGTACATTGCGGGGTTAAAATACTAAAACTGCAGAGTACAAAATCTGGTGCAGGAGGAAGAAAGCTCAGATATGTTTTACTTCCTCTATTTCCAGCTGCAAAGTAAAAGCATAATGGGCTAGTATGCATCGCATTCTAGCCCATTATGTTGCACTTACCTGCAAACGAAGCCCACGATGGCTCTGCTGGTGGCCGCATCCATCTTCACCCTTCTTCCTTCCAGGGCCGTGGACTCTGGCTCTGTGAATGGCCGGAGTCGCGTGATGTCCCATGTGCGCCGGAGCCACCGAACACGGCACAAGCCTCTTAGAGACGGCACGTTCGTGCACTTTCTTCAGTGCGCATGCGCCGATGACGTCGCAAGCGTATATGGTTTATATCTCCTAAACCGTGCAGTACCTACAGGTAAGCCTTATTATAGATAAAAGTGGTGTAACTAGGTTTACAACCACTTTATTGAACAATTAGTTAGAAGCTGATTGGCTACCATGCACAGCTGCACCAAATTTTGCACTCTCCAGTTTTAGTAAATCAACCCCTGTACGTTTGAATTTTGTTACATGAAAATGAAAGCAGTGTTAAAGTGGTTCTAAGGCCCTTAAAGAGTAGTGAATAAAAAAAATTTTTTTAAGTCAGCAGCTACACATATCTTGGAAGTGGGGACGGGTACCTGTCAAAAACAGGTGCCCGCTCCCCCTCCCCCCAAAAGGTGTCAAATGTGGCACCGGAGCGGGGGAGGAGGCTGATAAGCGGAGCTTCCACTTATGGGTGGAACTCCACTTTAAGGTATTTCACCTTAATGTAAAAAAAACCTTCAGTGCTGCAAAATCCCCCCAAGCCCCCATTCTATTTACCTGAGTTCGATCTGATCCAGCGATGTGCTCTTGCCGCTGTCTCATTCCTCCCTGGGCAGATTTATAGCAGTCAGAGCCAGACAGGGCGGCTCTGGAGTGCGCATGCATGGGTACCCCCATGGAAAGCCTGCACGTGCCGAAGAGGAGGAGCCTGGAGTGTCGGTGGGGGACCCCAGAAGAAGAGGATTGGGGCTGCTCTGTGCAAAACCATTGCAAAAAAGCAGGTGAGTGTACCATGTTTGTTATTTTAATAAAAAAAAAAAAAAGGAAGCTTTAATTTCACTTTAAACCCAAAAGCAAACATTTATTGTGTGTTGTAGGCCAGATCAACAGGTGAAAACAGAGGGGAAAAAAAGCCAAAGAAAACAAATGCAGCCACCACATCTAATGATTGGTAAGCTGCAATAGAATACATTTTTTAGTTTTGGGTTTAATACCACACTACCTGAATCTCCCGCATGTGTCAGTAAAGCTACTAAAATGGGCAGCAGGGATTTTTCAATCTGGCGCAGGCCATTTTAACCACTTATAGACCGGAAAGGATTTGCCCCCTTAATGACCAGCCCATTGTTTGCGATACGGCACTGCGTCACTTTAACTGACAATTGCATGGTCGTGCGACACTGTACCCTAACAAAATTGACAACCCATTTTTTCCCCACAAATGGAGCTTTCTTTTGGGGATATTTGATCACTTTTTGCACTATAAACAAAAAAACAAAGCGACAATTTTGAAAAAAAAAAAGAACAATATTTTTTTACTTTTTTTGCTATAATAAATATCCCCCAAATTAAAAAAAATAAATACAATTTCTTCATCAGTTTAGACCAATATGTATATATATTATAAAATCACCATAAGCGTACATTGATTGGTTGGTTATAGCGTCTACAAAAGAGGGGCTAGATTTATGGCATTTTTATTATTATTTTTTTTTACTAGTAATGGCGGGCGATCTGCGATTTTTAGCAGGACTGCGACATTGCGGCGGAAAGAGCGGACACTTTTGACACTTTTTTGGGGCCAGTGACATTTATACAGTGATCAGAGCTAAAAAAATAGCCACTGATTACTGTATAAATGTCACTAGCAGGGAAGGGGTTAACACAAGGGGGCGATCAAGAGGTTAGGTGTTCCCTAGGGAGGTGTTTCTAACTTTGGGGGGAGTGTACTGACTGGGAGTAGAGAGAGATCGCTGTTCCTGATCACTAGGATCAGCAGATCTCTCTCTAACTCCCCTGTCAGAACGGGGATCCTTTTGTTTACATTGACAGATCCCTGTTCTGGCTCTCTCGCGGGTAGCCCGCGGATATTGCGGTCACAGACCACGCGCATCGGGTCCCCCGCTGTATGGCAGGCACGCGCGCCTGCTACGGCTCCTTGAAGGACCCGCCGTAGACATACAGCGATTTGCAGGAACGTGCCGACCTGCCGCCATATAACAACGGCGGCTGGCCGGCAAGTGGTTAAAGGGATATTCCTCCAGAAAGACATGCTTTGGTATATGTCCACCATGGCAGTGCCCATCTTCCCATACCTTTTGTTTGACCATAGCTTGCTTCTTATCCCTTCAAATGGTCAGAACTTAATTTGTTAGGTTTGCCCCCCTATAGCCTTTAAAAATATCAATATCTGAAATCCATTTTTTAAGTGGTTGTAAAGTCAGCATTCTTTGCATTAAGATAAAAAGCCTTCTGCAGCAGACCCGCCAGCCCCCGTAATACTTACCTGAGCTCCATCTCGATCCAGTGGTGTCCACGAGTGTCTCGGCCGTCCGAGATTATCCCTCCTGATTGGCTGAGACACAGCAGCGGCGACGTTGGCTCCCGCTGCTGTCTGTTAAAGTCAGCTAGCCAATCAGGAGAGACGGGAGGGTGAGTCCGAGCCGCGGCTCTGTGTCTGAATGGACACAAGGAGCTGTGACTTGGCTAGGGTGCCCCATAGCAAGCTGCTTGCTGTGGGGGCACTCAACAGGAGGGAGGGGCCAGGATCACAGAGTAGGGACCCGAGAAGAGGAGGATCTGGGCTGCTCTGTGCAAAACCACTACACAGATGAGGTAAGTAATAACGTGTTTATTATTTTTGTAGAAAATAAAAACGAGACTTTACAATCACTTTAAATCTCTTCTATAATTCTCATTATGTCCTTTTAGATCATCATACGTGTTGGATGGTAATCTTTGTATAAATCATTATTTTTTCTTTTCTGTGGAATTTCAAGAGAGAAAATCAATAATTCTAGAAAGTGGTGAAATGTGCACAAAAGATGTGAGCGATTTCACGTAGAACGGCTTCCAGGTGTTTTTGTGCACGGCGCCAGTGCAATGACACCGGGGTGAAGTGACAGTTTGTAAATCTGCCTTTTCTATCACCTTGTACTGTCACTTGCCGTGTTTGTTCTGCGCCATGAACTTGTTTGCTTTTCTCCGCATTGTTGAAGACGATCAGACCAGAAAAAACTGGAGAAGTGCAAATGAGAAAAAATCCTGTGATTGGACAGTGAAAGGAGAAAAAAAAAGATTTTTAAGGAACCTTTTACTCCAAAATACCCCTCTGCCTCGTTGTTATCCTCCCCCTCCTTAATCTTAGAAAGTGACTCTTTTTTTTATTTATTTCCTTTTTTTAATTTTTTTTTTTATATAAAGTATTTATGGTACATCCAGCTTCCATTTTGGCCTAGGAAAGATGACATCCACCTGATGTCTCCAGTAGCGTCTGGGATATCTAAGTTGGATATCCCAGGAGGCATCAGCAGAGCGCTGGAGGAGGGGGGACCCGACAGCACATCATCGGGGGCTGGCTGCAAGTACCCAGGAGAGACCGCCAGCTCCCAATGACATTGGGGAGGAAAAGGTGGCGGATCAGGTCCTGGTGTTCAGCGTGGACCTGGAAGATCACAACCTTTCAACCCTGGATTTGCTGGATGTGTGAGTATATTCATTACAGACAACCCAGAATTAAACATGAGATGGACAGGTAATAAAAATAGTGCAGCGCTGTGTCTCATTAAATAATGTGCATCCAAAATTAATTAAATTAAACATTTCATGATCAATAAATATATTTTAAATAAAAAAATGAAAATGTCAAAAAAAAAAAAAAAAAAGATGCCCCAAAGATGCTGCTTGCAGGACTTTTTTTAACGTCCCGCAAGCGCACAGTCCCAGTGTGAAAGCTCTTGGGCCTTCACACTGGAGTGACAGGAGAGGCGCTTTACATGCGCTATTTGTAGCGCTAAAATGCCTGTATAGCGCCTCAGTGTGAAAGTAGCCTAAAACACATAGGGGGTTGATTTACTAAAAACTGGAGAGTGCAAAATCTGGTGCAGCTCTGCATAGAAACCAATCAGCTTCAAGGTTTATTGTTTTGTTTTTTTGTGTCAAAGCTTAAAGTGGAGTTCCACCCACTTTTGAGAGGTGGTCTTAAATGAAAGACCACCTCTCCACCACTCGTTTTTGGCTAGTTACATTTTCTTTTTCTTCTAACTTACCTTTTTATGAAGTACAGCCTATACTTCCGATCCATCCGGTCCGCGGCGCAGCGTCGTATCCTCTTCTTTGGCGAGCCCTCCCCCCATTTACAAAGCGCCACGCGACTTGCGCATGCACAGTAGGGAACTGGTAGGGAAGCCGCAAGGCTCCACTGCCTGTTTCCCTTAATTAGAATGGCGGCGCCTGCACCCGATCCAATGGTCGGATCGGCCTGGGGGGGGGGGGGGCGACATCACGGGCTCCCTGGACAGGTGAGTGTCCTTATTAAGTCAGCAGCTACAGTGTTTGTAGCTGCTCACTTTAAAAAAAAAAAAAATAGGCATGCATGTATGTCCGTATTTCAACCGAAAAGGGATGGATGAAATACGGACATACGGTCCGCATGTGTGAAAGGGGCCTAACAGTCCATCATGCCCCCATCACACTGTAGACATTTGGAATTTGGATCCGAAATTCGTAAACGAAATTTCGTATTTCGTACAAAATTCGGAAGCATAGCAATTCGTATTTCGGATCCTCCCGAAAGTACGAATTTACGGAAATTCATACGAATTTTCGATTCGTGCAAAACTAATCGCACAAATCGAAAATTAGTGTGAATTT
Organism: Lithobates sylvaticus; assembly: GCA_028564925.1. Taxonomy (NCBI): domain Eukaryota; kingdom Metazoa; phylum Chordata; class Amphibia; order Anura; family Ranidae; genus Lithobates; species Lithobates sylvaticus. Next base: position 43,858,221 of record CM053031.1, read on the forward strand.
CCGTAAATTCGTACTTTCGGGAGGATCCGAAATACGAATTGCTATGCTTCCGTAACAACGGAAATGTGACTGGTGTTTTGTTGACCAATCAGAGGTTTTCTTCTGCTGCTGAGTGACCTTTTTTAATATGGGAGTGGGAGACTGGTACTGGTAGTCCATGGGAGATTCAGAATCGGACAAAATAAGAATGTTCGTTAATTACGATTATTCGTTACGATGAAGTTAAAAAACCCAGGAAGTCAGCAAAGCACAGGGATGGTGGGAGCCCCTCATAATGATAAATTCATCATAACGAACATTTGTAATTTAAAATGGGCGTAGCAATGGGCACTAAATGTGCCCCTTCCTACGCCAATCTGTATCTGGGGGGTGGGAAAAGGAAATTCTCTCAGACCCCGAGATGAGATGTCTCACTCAACATGTCTTCTCCTGGCTGAGATACATTGACGACATTTTGATTTTCTGGACTGGTACTTACTTGGATTTACAACTTTTTTTCGAAAAAATCTCCACTAATGCATACAATCTAAAATTCTCTTTGGACTCCAGCCAACAAATGATCACTTTTCTTGATCTTACTATAACCATTGATAACGAGGGTAAACTGTATTCCTCGCTATATAGAAAAGCCTCGGCTGGTAATACCATATTGCATGCATCCAGCTCTCACCCTAAAACTCTTTTAAAAAGCATACCGTACAGCCAATATCTACGCATAAGAAGAAATTGTACTAATGATAAAGATTTTTACCAATCCTCCTATGAACTATATCAGAGATTGAGACTAAGAGGCTACAGCCATAATTTACTTAAACAATCATTTAATAGAGTTAAACGTTTGGAACGAAAGGAATTAATCTTTAGAGACAAAAATCTTCAATCAATGCAACCTGTACGCCTCATTACCCAATACTCAAACCAATCTATCCAAATAAGGGATACTATAAATACATTCTGGCCCCTACTTTCAACTGATCCAATAGTAGGACAATATGTGAAAACATATCCGGAAATCACTTATCGGCGACCACTATCCCTTAGCGATAAATTAACCTCCAGTCATTTTCATGCCCCTAATGACATTAAAATGGACCATCCAGGCACATTTGCCTGTGGTCATTGTGATTCCTGTATATTTTTATCCAACTCTAATACCACCTTACTACCCAATGGCAATTTACACAAACCTAAATACCGGGTCACATGCAATACCATAGGAGTCATTTACTTAGCCACCTGCCGCTGTGGAGGTTTCTACGTCGGCAAAACAAAGAGAGCATTTTCCATCCGTATACAGGACCATATTAAACCCTTACTCAAAAAGAAAATTTCAACAGCAGTCAACCGTCATGTTGCCCAAAAACATAATTTCGATGCCACTGCAATTTTATTTTCTGCCCTCGAACACATACCCCTCAATATACGTGGAGGGGATATTGATACTCGCCTACTCCAACTTGAGACCAGGTGGATATACACTTTAGATGCCACCAGGCACCCTGGCATGAACGAATATATTAGTTTCAAATCTTTCTTATAAATCCTTTTTTTTCCCCTTTCCCCTCTCCCCTTTCTTTTCTCTCTCCCCTCCTCCAGTCCCTTCCCTCCTTTTCATCCTCCCCTCACCCCCTCCCCTTCCCTTTCCCTATCCCCCCCTTCCCCCCTCCCTTCTTCTCCTTCCCCTCCCCTTCTTCCTTTCCCCCCCCCCCTCTCCCTTCCTACCTTCTTCCCTCTCCATGCGTACAAACAACTCAACGATACTTCCTAAATACACATTGAAAATAACTTAAACTATTGAAAAACCTTATTAAATACACTGTATGGGAATTTAATCTTAATTCTTTTTATTTTATAATCCCTATTTCATTTTGGAATTGCCCCTGTCGCACTTGTCTATCTGCCTTTAAAAATTAAAACAGGCATTTGACGAATATCAATTTGGATTGACTTGTTTCAAATTGTCTGTGCGCCCCGTTTAAACAAACTTTTCAATGTTAGCATCAATCTCTAGGCATCCCTAAATTGTCACTATTTCAGTATGCCCATTTTCATTTTGTTGATCAGAGATCTCGATGGGGCGGGACATCCTCTGTACTATGTGATCCACGGGATGGCCCCGCTAACACCCCCAGGCACAGTTCCCCTCCCCTTTCCTTTCTCTCATAACCATCCCATTAGCTCCACCTTCGGTTGTCATGACACGGCTGCTGTTTGGACGGTAGGTGTGTCCACTTGGGTAGTGCCTCTACGCTTAGTATGGACACCCAAGGGCGGTGCTTCTAAGCCCGCCCACCTTTAGCCTCTGCAGCGAATCGCCACATTTTGGCGATTACGTCATCACGCCGCTCACACGCACACCGCCAGGAATTATGGTCCTTTGAGGCCCCTGACCGAGGTGCGTGCGATGCGCCTGCGCACAGGCTCTTACGTCCGCTGACTGAGGGGCGTTCCCCACGCCCTCTCAGACTGGAAGGCGAGTTTAAAAGCCGGCTTGTCAGCTCAGTCCACCACGGGACCTTGGAGGCACCTGACGCATCAAATCCCTCTGCAACCAAGTAAGCTACTTTAGTCCACCTTTTACTTACTTACCTTTTGATCTTTAAACTGGTTTTTTCGCCACATTTAATTTGGTTAGCCTTGATTATCTACACTTTCAATCTATTAGGGACCTTCGGCCACTTGGACACTGTTTTCATCTAAAGGTGCCCACTTACGCCCGCATTTGGGCAGAATTGGTTTTCAATTCATAGACCGATACAGGTACTAGATTATAAACTTGTTTTTGTATTGATATTCAACCCATCCCCCCCTTTTCTTTTCTAAGCCTTAGAATCCTATTTATATTAATACATTTCAGGTGCCTCCCGTTTTTTGATCATCTCTTCCCAGAATACAAGGTTCCCTTATTACCAGCTTTCCTTTAAACTAATTGTTGAAGTAAGTAAATACTTGAGACATATGTCCACTCTATATAGTGTATGGCGTCTTGTCCATGAACTAACCTATCATGGACTAACAACACTATATTACTTGACTTTTACACAAACTTATTATCCCTTTTTTAAATATTCCTTTTTGATTAGAAAACCTCCTCTTTCGGCCTGGCCGGACTCGCCTTCTGCTATGCATTGAAGGCACCCTTTAGGACCACCTCACTCCACAGCCTGACCTGAGTCTGATCCTTCTACCATCCATACCGACCTGGGTAAGTTCTGATTGATTTAAAGGGGACACCCCCGTTTCCATCACCAGGGGATGAGGGGTGGGGGCAATCCCCTCTGGATCACAATCAGTGGGTTCTCTCCCTGGTTATCTCTGTCAAAAAATCCCCTCTTGAATAAACCGGTACTGGGCCACTCTTAGTTTAATTCACCAATAAATTATACTAATTATGACAATCTCTTTTATTAGATACACTTACCTTGTACAGTAGACCCACCCTGAGGAAGCCATTGTTATGGCGAAACATGTCGGAATTGTCTACTAAGATGCGCCTAGTCCACTTCAGGTCATCTTATCTACAGTAACTTTGAATTCTTTCTAAACTTCATGTGTATTTTTGAACTAAATGGTAATCTTGGATTGATCTTTGTATAAATGGCTTTATGCCATTCAGAACAAATTTAATCATTTATCTAACCCTTGTTATGATCTTTTATGATTAAGCACTGCTAAAAGTGTATCAATAATTTTTGTTTTTCTTTTTCTATTTTTTTCCTTTTTCTATGTAATTGTCTATATGATTGTATAACAAATATGTAATAAAACTATTTTGTACTAAAAACCGAAAGTGTCTTGAGCATTGAACTGTGAGTCAACCCCGACTACGAGAACCATTCATTGGAGCGGTGTGCAGGGGACATGTCAGGATGCTGGAGACCCGCTCTACTTCATTGTGTGTGAGAGCAAATTTCTTGCACCGCTATAATCCCTAGTCCACCACCCCCTTCTGTAAATGCGTTCCTTCAAATATAAGCTGAGTAATAAATTCCTCTAGGCTGTGTCACCAGGCTTGTTAGCAAATATAAGTAGTTCCCATGATCCCCTGCAGGGATTCCACTTCCCGCCATCTTTTCCTGGCTCTCTTCCATGTTTGCTGTGTCAGGCAGTTTCTGGGCTATTCACAGCATTGTGAAGGTGCATTCATTGGCCTTTTCTCACTCACTCTCTAGTATTTACTCGGTCGTTTAGTCATAAATACATTCAGCTTCCTGAGTTTTGTATTCAGCTTTGCCAAAAGTAACTTTTGCAAGATCAGTTGAAACTCATTCTAGTTTCATCATGTAAAGGAAGTGTGCAGTGTTAACAAAGTTTTTTTTTTTTCCTTTTACGATTTATACTCAAAAAAAAAAAAAAAATATATATATATATATATACACCATATATATATATATATATATATATATATATATATATATATATATATATATATATATATATATATATATTAGAGAGAGAGAGAGAGAGAGTGTCCGCTATTCGCCAAACCGGCGGACATATGGCGCTGTTCGCAGCCACCATATTTTTTTACATTGTGAAGAACTTTGACCCATGACACATCCATCATGTGGTACAGGACAGCCAATTGAGACATTTCAGCACATGGACATACCCGACCTTATAAATAGACCTGATCTGGCTGCCATTTTACATTCTGTCTTTTGTCAGTGTAGAGAGAGTTTGCTGTGTGGAGCAGGGACAGTCTGTACTCACTAGCTATTAGGTCCACAAAAGTCCTTTTAAGGACTGGTATAGGTGTACAGTATATAGGGGTGTAATACACTTATAATATACTTTCAAATACAGGGGGTCCCCGGGTTACAAACAAGATAGGGACTGTAGGTTTGTTCTTAAGTTGAATCTGTTTGTAAGTCGGAACAGGTACATTTTTTAAGTGTAGCTCCAGCCAAAAAATCTATTTTTAAGTTTTTTAGATAACATAGAGAAGGGTTATCACCCCTGTAACATTTGTTTTGCTGTCTGTGCCCCTGTTCAGAAGATTTCACCTCACCTTCTGTCCCAATGACAATTGGATTTTGAAAATTTTGGGTTGTTAGGGAAACATGGAATGGTGATAAAGCATCAGTGGAGACACCTTTTTCCCATATAAACTCTTACAGGAGTGAATTTCCCTTCCTAGGGGTGGATTTCCTCTCACTTCCTGTTGTCTCCCTCCGTTTGTAAGTAGGAGTCGTTTGTAAGTCGGATGTTTGTAAGTAGGGGACCCCCTGTATAGAAAGCATATTATAGTGCATTTCTACTGTGCAGCATTGTGACTGCTGAGCGGTTCTGCAGCTCTTTTGTCAGTGTAGGGAGAGGTTGCTGTGTGTCCCAGGGACAGACTGTAGCGACACAAATCGCTAACGAATATAGGTCCACAAAAGTCCTTTTAAGGACTGGTATAGGTGTACTATTTGGTGTGCAGTATATAGGGGTGTAATACACGTACAGTGGTGTGAAAAAGTGTTTCCCCCCTTCCTCATTTCCTGTTCCTTTGCATGTTTGTCACACTTAAGTGTTTTGGAACATCAAACCAATTTAAACAATAGTCAATGACAACACAAGTAAACACAAAATGCAATTTGTAAATGAAGGTGTTTATTATTAAAGGTGAAAAAAAATCCAAACCATCATGGCCCTGTGTGAAAAAGTGATTGCCCCCTAAACCTAATAACTGGTTGGGCCACCCTTAGCAGCAACAACTGCAACCAAGCGTTTGCGATAACGTGCAATGAGGCTTTTACAGCGTCCTGGAGGAATTTTGGCCCACTCATCTTTGCAGAATTGTCCTAATTCAGTTACATTAGAGGGTTTTCGAGCATGAACGGCCTTTTTAAGGTCATACCACAACATCTCAATAGGATTCAGGTCTGGACTTTGGCTAGGCCACTCCAAAGTCTTCATTTTGTTTTTCTTCAGCCATTCGGTGGTGGACTTGCTGGTGTGTTTAGGATCATTGTCCTGCTGCAGAACCCAAGTTCGTTTCAGCTTGAGTACACGAACAGATGGTCGGACATTCTCCTTCAGGATCTCTTGGTAGACAGCAGAATTCATAGTTCCTTTTATCACGGCAAGTCTTCCAGGTCCTGAAGCAGCAAAACAGCCCCAGACCATCACACTACCACCACCATATTTTACTGTTGGTATAATGTTCTTTTTCTGAAATGCAGTGTTCCTTCTACGCCAGATATACTTGGACACACACCTTCCAAAGAGTTCCACTTTTGTCTCATCGGTCCACAGAATGTTGTCCCAAAAGTCTTGGGGATCATCAAGATGTGTTGTGGAGAAATTGAGACGAGCTTTGATGTTCTTTTTGCTCAGCAGTGGTTTTCTCCTTGGAACTCTGCCATGCAGGCCATTTTTGCCCAGTCTTTTCCTGATGGTGGAGGTATGAACGCTGACCTTAACTGAGGCAAGTGAGGCCTGCAGTTCCTTGGACGTTGTTGTGGGGTCTTTTGTGACCTCTTGGATGAGTCGTCGCTGCGCTCTTGGGGTAATTTTGGGCGGCCGGCCACTCCTGGGAAGGTTCACCACTGTTCCATGTCTTCGCCATTTGTGGATAATGGCTCTCACTGTGGTTCGCTGGATTCCCAAAGCTTTGGAAATGGCTTTATAACCCTTTCCAGACTGATAGATCTCAATTACTTTCTTTCTCAATTGTTCCTGAATTTCTTTGGGTCATGATGTGTAGCTTTTAAGGATCTTCTGGTGGACCTTACTGTGTCAAGCAGCTCCTATTTAAGTGATGCCTTGATTGTGAACAGGTGTGGCAATAATCAGGCCTGGGTGTGGCTAGAGAAATTGAACTCAGGTGTGGACAACCACAGTTATAGTATGTTTTAACAAGGGGGGCAATCACTTTTTCACACAGGGCCATGATGGTTTGGTTTTTTTTTCACCTTTAATAATAAACACCTTCATTTACAAATTGCATTTTGTGTTTACTTGTGTTGTCCTTGACTATTGTTTAAATTGGTTTGATGTTCCGAAACACTTAAGTGTGACAAACATGCAAAGGAATAGGAAATGAGGAAGGGGGCAAACACTTTTTCACACCACTGTATAAAATACTTTCAAATATAGAAAGCATAGTATAGTGCATTTCTAATGTGCAGCATTGTGACTGCTGAGCGGTTCTGCAGCGATACTACAAAGAGTGCTGAAGGTGCCCGAGACCCCACAGTCAATGCTTGTATCCCCCCTCGAAGGAATACACTCCTCCGGGTACAGGTCCCCGGGTATTCGCGCCCAGAACAATGGCATCTGCCCCTTTTGTACCCTCTTCCGGCATGCACAGCGGGTAGACCACGCCCACTGCACGGCTGCCGAGAGAGGACACCCAATAGCCACTCCATCACCTGTGGTTCAACCCCGGGTACAAGTGTCAGCACCACCTATACACCTAAGGGGAACTGCACGCCAGGTGAAACAGCAGCAAGGCAGAGTCCAAACAATTAGAAGACCCGAGCCAACTATTGCTCAGGTCACCCCTAAATTTGGAATACCCGCTACAATAACTTAAAAAAGTAAAATAAAAAAATAATAATAATAATAAAAATAATAAAAAAAAATAAAAAAATGATGGCAACTTTTTCTAAAGCAGGATCATCTCCTGCACCCCCTTCATAGCCTGGCCTGGCCTTGCCTCTCCTCCATGGCCTTCATGAATTGACGAAATTATGTGTGCACAGCTAGTAAGTATTTTGTGGCTGCAAATATGTCCTGCGGTTCACGAACATTTGTGCGCGTTCGCATTCGCGAACTGTCCCGTTAGATGTTCGTCCATCACTATATATATATACACACAGTGGGGTTTATTTGGTAAAGCTGCAGGGTGCAAAATCAGGCTCCTTTTGCAGAGAAACTAATCAGCTTCTAACCTCAGTGACACTAAAGGTAAATTATAATTAAAAATAAAAATAACAAACATATCATACTTACCTCCACTGTGTAGCTCAATTTGCACAGAGTGGCCCAAACCTCGTCTTCTGGGGTCCCCCGGCAGCTCTCTCTGCTCCTCCACACATCAGATAACCCCCTGGGAGAAGCTCTCTCCCAGAGGGTTACCTTGCTGGTGCACTCCCAAGTCCATCATTTGGCGTCCATAGACGCTGGACTCAGCCCCGCCCCCGGCTGCTGCATCATTGGATTTGATTGACAGCAGTGGGAGCCAATGGCTGCACTGCTATCAATCTATCCAATCAACAGATGAGAATCCCGGGCAGAGAGGCAGCATGTCCCAGTGGGACAAGTTCGAGGGCTCAGGTAAGTAAAACGGGGAGCTGGGGGCCGGTCACTGACAGGTGTTTTTTCGCCTTAATGCTTAGGATGCATTAAGGTGAAAAAAAATTAACCTTTACAACCCCTTTAAGCTATGGCAATAAAACCTGGAAGCTGATTGGTTTCTATGCAGGGAGGAACTTGACCTCAAACTGTTCCCACAAAGTTAGGAGCATGAAATTGTCCAAGATGTCTTGGTATGCTGACGCCTTAAGAGTTCCCTTGATTGGAACTAAGGGAACCCCTGAAAAACTACCCCACACCAAAATCACCCCTCCACCAAATGATTTGGACCAGTGCACAAAGCAAGGTCCATAAAGACATGGATGAGCAAGTTTGGGATGAATTAGAGCAAGGATTGCGAGCCAGGACTTCTCGTTCACATTAGTGCCTGACTTTATAAATGCGCAGGGGCGGACTGACCATTCGGCCACTCGGGCACTTCCCGAGGGCCCCGGGCCACTAGGGGGCCCCATCAGGGTTGCCAGCCTCAGTAAAACCAGGGACAGTATGTAAAAATCTGTGTTTTTTTTACATCGGTTTCTGAAATGTCCCCTACCGACATGCTTTTGGTCTAAAAATCCAGAGATTATAGCTTCCCCAGCTCTCCAGTACCTTCTCAGCCAATAGAAACATGTCTGTGTATACTGTGTGTACATGTATGTGTATACTGTGTGATTGTATACTGTGTGTGTGTGTATACTGTGTGGCCCCATAATCTGATTGCCTGGGGGCCCCATAATCTCCTATTGCCCGGGGGCCCCATGAGTTGTCAGTCCGCCCCTGCAAATGCGCCAAACATTCCCATAGACACTCTCCTAAACCTTGTTGACATCCTTACCAGAAGAGTTGAAGCTGTTATAGCTGCAAAGGATGGGCCAACTTAAAGAGGAGGATCCATTAAAAAAGAAAAAATATTAAAAGTCAGCAGCTACAAATACTGCAGCTGCTGACTTTTAATAATTGGACACTTACCTGTCCCAGGGTCCAGCGATGCAGGGGGTCAAAGCTCCACTCGTCCCCTGATCCGCTCAGCGGCGCCGGCATTGCAACTGTGGGCTCCCGGCTGTGGCTTCACAGCCAGGCACCCACTGTGCACTGCCGTAATTGGCCGCGCAGTCATCTGGGACATGTCACGTGTCCCAGATGACTGACAGGAGGGAGGGAGCCCTTCCTGCGCCGAGGGGAAGTGATGTCACCAGCCCAGGCACCGAAGGAGGCAGACTACGAGGGACCCCCTAGCAACAGACATTTAGAGGTGAGTTAAAAAAAAATAATTCCAATTATTATTTTTTGAATTTTTTTAGGAATTTTAAGCATTTTGTTTTTTTTTTTTTTTTTTTGAGTGCAACACCACTTTAATATTGAACCCTACAGATTAATACTGGGATGCCATTAAAGTTCATGTGAGTGTAAAGGCAGGCATCCCAATACTTGTGAAAATATAGTGTATATTACCCTGTATACACACAAAACAGTGTACACCCAGCCTAAATGTTTTAAATTTTTATCATTTTAAAATGATCTAACTGGAACAAAATTCAGTTTAAAGTGATGTAAATATTTAAAGTGTAACTCCAGACAATAGCTTAAATCACTGTTAGGCCTCGTTTAGACTTGCAGTTGAAGTGGCATCAAAATGCGCGGTTGCGCTACAATATAGTCAATGTTGATTCAGAGAACGAAGTTCCACTTAAAAAAAAAAAAAGTTATTTAATGTTTCTTTAACTGTACATTTAGCCCATTTGCTGGAATGTTTTATTTTTTTATTTTAAATGTTAAAGCTCTCTTTGTTTCTGGATCTTTGCATCCACCTGCGGTGTCAAGTTCAGATGTAAAACGCAGAATTTCCTTATAGACCGGAACAAGCTGGATCGTGTGTCTAATTTATTGCGCAATTGTCATATAATCAGCGCTGACAGTTCTTCAATTACAGCTTCCTTCCTTAAATTCCTGATTGGTGGATTCAGTAAATTATGTTATGTTGCTGACATTTTAATAGTCGCTGTAATCGTAATGTAGAATTTTATTTCGTAATTAAAACATAAGCCAAAACCACATGTTGCCCAATCATTTATCTATTATTATCATGTTTTATTGGAGGGTATAGAGCAAAGTCACGTACAATGTAGGATATTGAAATTTTATTAAAAAAAATTAAATGTATACGGGCTTTAGATTTTTTAAGAGAAGTGGATACAAACTGTTAAATCATTTCAAAGCGTTAAACGGCTTTCCTGAAGCTTTGAAAACACTCAACTGTGTTTTGGGGAAATTGAACACAAATCTTTATGGATAAGGCTGGCTGTCACTTTAAATAAGCTCCTTGCAGGTTTTGGCAAGCAATCTGCCAGCATCAGCAGGATTTTAATATTGTTGAAAGCCAGGTGAAGTCTGCTAAGATCCCTAAATCCAGATCTGAAGGGTGCTTTAAAGAGACCCTGTCGCCATATAATTTATTTCAACAAGTTTCCACCCATGAGATTATATATGCACTTAACATATTTTACCAGTGGCAGAACCAAATATCTCAAAAAATATCCATACCGCATTGACGAGAGGCCTATTTCAGGCACGAAAACGAATAGCCCAGAAATGGATATCTATATATCCTCCGACGGTTGAAGAATGGAGAACACAAATAAAAGAAACTATATTAAAGGAGGAATTTATTTATACACATATGGGGAGCCGAGACGAATTTGATGCTATTTGGAAAAGATGGGTAGAGACCTGGGATAATGAAAATAAAAGATGAACCAACATTTTACCTGTAAAAGCCTCCCTTGTACATCCAAACCCCCCCCCCCCCCCGAAACTGCTGGGTGACCCCCATCTTGAATGTAAAGTCAGCAACATCTGAGCTGTCATTCAAGTGGAAGTCTTCAGCAGCCTTTCCCAAGTGCTTAACCATTGGGGGAGCCCATGAAATCATTTTCAGATCTCAGGGAACCTCAGCTAAAAAAATATTCTATCTACAGTTCAATGTACATCAGCATGATCAGTAATTATAGAAGCTATTAAATAAAAACAATGTGACATACCGTAAGTATTTGATTCCTGGGGTGTATGATTGATTTTTAGCACCTCCTCTCATCTATACAGCAAAATTATTTTCATGATCAATAAGTATGCCATGAAAATGATATGCAGACAGTGGAGATTGCCGTATTCCTTTATATTGGTGGTCTGTGAGAGAAGGGCCATCTTATATTGGTGTTCAGTGGCATAAGGGACCTCTTACATTGGTGATCAGTCGAGAAGGGACACTTTGCAATGGTGGTCAGTGGATAAGGAACTCCTTATATTGGTGGTCATCCAAGAAGAGATACTTTACAGTAGTGGTCAGTGAGATAAGGGACTCCTTACATTGATGGTCAGTGGAAAAAGGATTCTACAATGGTAGTCGGGGGAAAAAGACCTCCTTACATCGGTGGTCAGTGGAAAAGTCATCCTTTACAATACTGGTCAGGGGGATAAGACATCCTTACATTGGTGGTCAGTGGAGAAGGGAGCATTTTCAATAGTGGTCAGGGGGATAAGACCTCCTTACATTGGTGGTCAGTGGAGAAGGGACCCTTTTACAATAGTGGTTAGGGGGATAAGACCTCCTTACATTGGTGGTCAGTGGAGAAGGGACCCTTTTACAATAGTGGTTAGGGGGATAAGACCTCCTTACATTGGTAGTCAGTGGAGAGGGGACCCTTTTACAATAGTGGTCAGGGGTATAAGACCTCCTTTCATTGGTGGTCAGTGGAGAAGGGGCCCTTTTACAATAGTGGTCAGGGGGATAAGACCTCCTTACATTGGTGGGAGAAATACTTTACAGTAGTGGTCAGTGGCTTAAGGACTCCTTTACATTGGAGATCGGGGGGAAATGCCCCCTTACATTGGTGGTCATTGAGAGAAGGGACCCCTTACATTGGAGATCAGGGGGAATGGCCCCCTTACATTGGTGGTCAGTGGGAGAAGGGACCTCTTACATTAGGGATCAGTGGAACAGCACCCCCTAACATTGGTGGCCAGTGTAGGATAAAGATCAATCCTTCTGGCTAGCTACAGAGCTGCTTCTGTTGCTGATTTCTACTGCCTGAATACGCGAACATCTAAAAAGATTCAGTCACTGTTTGGCTGATCTTTTTCTACTCCGCTCAGTCAATTTTTTAGAATAGGTACTGTATGCCGAAAAGACCACCTAAGGCTCGAATTTCATCCGAATCGTCAAGAATCAGAAGAAATTCAAGCTGCATATGATTACCTTCAGGCCTCACAAACGTGCACTCGTATTTAGTGCCTGGAGATTTCAATTTACCTGTGCACGCCTCAGTGAAGACCTAACATTGACCCTTAACTCAGTTTGATTTATATTTCCTGACTATTACATGCATGAAATCAGAGGTGGTACACCTAAATGGGCAGAACATGCCGAAGGCAATTGTACAGGGTGACGGCAATTAGCCCCGCTTAAACTTTTTGACTGCTCTTTGGTCCTCATTTTGCATATTGTCCTCAGGATACAATTAAAGACCACCACACACCCAGTCATTTCAATAAAATTCTATTTACCATCAATTGGCATTGAACAGTTTTGCTGAGCAGATTTTTACAGTGCCAGTAATTGGAGCTCCACTCAGTATAAAACATCTGTCCTCTGTGTTGGACGGTTACAGAAAGACCAAAGCTGGACATACTGTACACATCAAGATTTTGATTGTCCAGTTTCACAGAAATGCCCAACATGCATCCAGTAGGTTATAGAAACAGAACACAGGTGGCAGGAAAAAAACAAACAAGTTGTCCATGGACAAAGAGTGGTGAAACGCGTTATCCAGCCTCTTTCCTCTACTGCTTTGTGATGTCCATTTAGGGTTGCCACCTCATCCCTTTAAATCCGAGCACATATTAATTACACAGTTTCTGTGGCTGATTAAGATGGTAATTAAATCTGGTGCCTAATCTGCATTAAATTAGCCTCAGAACCTGCGTAATTCATATGTGTTCGGGTTTCAAGGGATGAGGTGGCAACCCTATGTCCATTCTGTCTACTTCTTAAAAAAGCATATGAAGAGTGCAGCCATCCAGGCTTATTTGTGTATTAAAGTTGTCCATGGAGTCTGCCCAAACATATTTAAAGCCCACCTCTACCACCTTCTTCCTTTTTTTTTTTAATTAAGTGGCCACCACATCAACTTTTTGCCATCGATTTCAAAGTGTCACACCTGATATAAGGATTTAGAGACAGATCATGCTTTGAAAAGCCTGTTCTATATATTCTGCACA
>CM053031.1:43872267-43927894 GCA_028564925.1 Lithobates sylvaticus
GTCCATGTTACTACAGGCTAGCCATACACGGGTGGAATCTCACCTGGTTCAGCGGGAACCGGCTGAGATTCGAACTGTTAATGGGCAGGCTGAATGTACCAAGTTAATTGATTGATCAACTTGGGTACAACCAGCCTGCCAGATTCTCTTGTGATTATCTCTAGTGATAATCACTATCTTCTCCTGGCGGCGACACCCCCCCCCCCCCCCCCCCCCCCGCTGGAAGAAGACAATTGCTGATTTCCCTGCCACTGCCTGTATTAACGGGGGAATTGTGTGGATTTCTTTCCTGCAACCGGTGGTTGCAGGAAAGAAATGTGCACTGTGTATGGTCGGCCTTAATCTTCTAGTGCATCTAACACTACTCTCTCCCAAGACTAAAGCCCGGTACACACGCTTAGATTTTCGGACGACCGAACCTCAGGTTTTTGTTGCATGCTAGTCTCATGTTGAAAGCGAAGAGGTTACTCACAATACGAAAATTTTCATATGACAGAATACAACGTCAGAAGTGAGGAAATGTGTTGAATAGTTTTGGATGAATTCTTTCGTTTCTGAGCATGCGTAGTCTTGCTCTTCTGATTTTTTTCATACGAAAACCGTACTAATGAAACAAAAATCGGACGTTGAGTTCACATCCGATCTAAATTTTATAGTCTGCACACCCAGCTTTTGTCTGACGAAAAAAGAAAAATCGGCTGTCGAAATAACAGTACTAACGATCCGACAATCGGCAGACAGTTTGTCGTACAAATTTTTCCATCCTATTTTCGTATTGTGTGTACGGGCCTTAACAATGCTGCTCTTTAGATGTGTCTTCATTGTTCTTCCATCCAGTGTGGAGACACCTTAAGACAGTTAAGCTGGCCATAGATGGATACAAATTTGGCTGGTTCAACAGGTATTTGCTGAATTTTTATCCATCTATAGACAGGCTTGTTGTACAGTTTGTCAATCTCTCAATCATATTCTGTACAACCAGCCTGTTGGAAGATTTTTGCTTGAACAATGCCGCCAGCCAAAGCCATCGTTACTGATGAGTGTATTCTGATAGTGGGGAAGTCTCCCCACTGCCAGAATACCATAGCTGCATGGGAGGGATTCCCCCATCCACCTCGAATGTGTGGATTGGAAAATCTATTCATTTTCTTTTGTTTAACACGCTTTCGTTTTGGATAGAGTAAGGGAGGGTCATAACCCCCTTCTGTTTTTATTTTTTGACATCTGTGTCCCATTGGGGAGAATTCCCTTCACTTCCTGTCCCGTAGCCAAAAAAGAAAGTGAAAGGAAATCCCTGCAAATTAAGGGAATCCCTAGGCGACCCCCAGGTCACCAGAACTAGTGTCCCCATTGGAAGATTTCCTCCCTTGCTTTGTTGGCGACAACCTATAATTTGTGATTTTCCTTTACTTTCACTTTCAATGATAATGGTAAACAGGACAAATAGGGGGAATCTCCGTAATGGGGGGCACAGACAACAATAAAAACTGGCAGGTGTTCTAATTTCTCTCCACTATATCCAAAACTAAAGAAAGGTTTGTCTTTAGTTGTACTTTAGTTTAAGGTCTGCTAAGTTTTAACTCATATTTTCTTTTGGGGGGGGGGGGGGGTTAATATCGCCCCTCTTTGAATTGATCCTCTTAGTTGAACGTTTGTTAAGCACAGACATATTTCATCTTCATGGGCACAGTCTAATGACATTTCATAGTCAAGGATTGCCCTTTGGAACCATTGGCAGTTTCTGAAAACCAGGAACATTTGGGTACCTGTAATGGAGTAGCTTATCAGGGACAATCCACAGTCACACCCTTCAGTGTCACTCCATTCAGTGGAACCCATATCACCATATCTTCTTGCTGTCGCTTATTTGGAACTGTAATCCAGCCTTTTTTAACCATGGTGCCCAGGCACCATGGGGTGCCTTGAATTTTCTTCATGGGTTCCTTGGCAAAATGCCAAAAATTTGCCCAAAAAGGATATCCAAGCCAGCATCTGGATAAAGCCTGCCTTTTAGTTACACAAAGCCACAGGTTTTCATTGTGCACCATTACAAGTTTCTAGCTTCCAGTGCCCAATGGCATCCTTGTTTGACCCTCCCCTGCCCCTCTCCATCAGCGCTGGAGTCACATTAGATGAGTGATGGAGAAAAGCTGAGGGAGAAGAGAAACATTGGAATACTAATCAGTACCAGTTTGCAAAAGTGTATTTGCTTTGGAAGAATAATTCACCTTTGATTTTGGGTGTCCTACGTGTGTGGATGTTGCTGCGTTATGTAAAACGATTATAATCATTTTTACATTTCAGAATGGGGTGCCTCGAGATTGTCCATAAAGTTTAAAGGGTGTCTCGAGATCGTCCATAATTATTAAGGGTGCCTTGACTGAAAAAAGTTTGAGAAACACTGCTGTAATCAATTATCTTTTGGAACCAAACCCCACTGTCCTTCATTCCCCCCTGAAATGTCCTTCTATTTGCCCTTGTGTGGAAAGCTCTATTAACCACTTGCCGACCATCTGCCGCAGTTGTACTGCGGCTGAATGGCACTGCTGGGCGAATTGACGTTATGTAACTTCGCTTCGCCTTGTGGCCCCTAGGGGGCGCCTGCTCGCCCACGGAGCCAATGCGAGTGCCCGGCGGTCGCGATCACCGCTGGGCTCCCGCGATCGCTCGGGGCACACGGAGAACCGGATCTGTGTGTGTAAACACACAGTTTCCGGTTCTCTGAGGAGAGAAGTGACAGATTGTCTGTTCATACAGAGTATGAACAGCGATCTATCTCTTCCCCTGCACATCCCCATCCCCCTTCAGTTAGAACACACACTAGGGAACACATTAACCCCTTGACTTCCCCCAGTGGTTAACCCCTTCACTGTCAGTGACATTTTTACAGTAATCAATGCATTTACATAGCATTGATCACTGTGAAAATGCCAGTGGTCCCAAAAACATGTCAAAATTGTCTGACGTATCCTCCATAATGTCGCAGTCCCGATAAAAATCGCAGATCGCTGCCATTACTAGTAAAAAAAATATATTCTAAAAATGCCATAAAACTATCCCCTATTTTGTAGAAGCTATAACTTTTGCGCAAACCAATCAATATACGCTTATTGTGATTTTTTTTTTTTACCAAAAATATATAGAAGAATACATATTGGCCTAAACTGAGGAAAAAAAATTGTTTTTTAATATATTTTTGGGGGATATTTATTATGGCAAAAAGTAAAAAAATATTGTGTTTTATTTCAATATTGCTTAATTGCCTGTTAATTGTAATATTGTTTATAGCACAAAAAAATTGCAGAGGTGATCAAATACCACCAAAAGAAAGCTCTATTTGTGGGGAAAAAAGGACGTCAATTTTGTTTGGGTGCAACGTCGCACGACTGCGCAATTGTCAGTTAAAGGGACAAAAAGTGCTCTGGTCAGGAAGGGGGTAAAATCTTCTGGGGCTGAAGTGCTTAATAAATGTACTATTTAACTGACAACATTGAATAATACGTATCATTCAGATTATTGCATTGGTTTTTTTAAATTCTGATATAAAGTGTAAAAATCCTGAGTGGGTTAAATGATGTGCCTCTGTTGGATTATTTATCCTCAACTCTTGCTCTGGTGAGGGGATTTATCCTCACTTTCTGTTTTCATGACTGTGGTTATCAGCAGAAATAGGATGAATTGGCATGAAACACTGATGACAATAAAAAATTGACAGGGGGTCTCGCCCTTCCTCTTCTATCTTAAATAAAAAATAAACTTTAAAGTGGGGTTGCCACCAAAAAAAAAAAATGTGGCTTAAAAATCATAAAAAAATAAAACAAATAAATAATTGGAAAAAAAAAAATTTTTTTTACTCACCTCTAAATGCCTGTTGCTAGGGGGTCCCTCGTAGTCTGCCACCTTCATTGCCCGGGCTAAACGTCACTTTCTGTAGGCGCCGCACAGTCATCTGGGACCTGTCATGTGTCCCAGATGAGTGAGCATCGAATCACGGCACACGGCGCCACTTGCGCATGCGCAGTGGGTGCCCGGCTGTGGAGCCACAGCCGGATTCCCACATTAAGAATGCCGGCGCCGCGAGCGGAGCGGGGAACGAGGGGGGGTCTCGTTCCCCCGCATCGCTGGACCCCAGGACAGGTAAGTGTCCGATTATTAAAAGTCAGCAGCTGCAGTATTTGTAGCTGCTGACTTTTAATTTTTTTTTTTTTTTTTTTGGGCACTCCACTTTAAATACACTTTAAGCGTTGGAGGTCACCACTTCCTTGCCTCCTGTTAGCTGTAGTAGGTTAGGAGCATGCATGTCGCTGTGCCTGATGCTGTGGAGAAGTGCTCAGTTCTAGAACTTCAGGAACTAAACATTGGCGCCTCCCAGCTAGGGTTGCCACCTCATCCCTTTAAAACCGAATACCTTTGAATTACACAGGTTCTGAGGCTAATTAATAAGGCACCAAGTGAGTTTAATTACCACCTTAATCAGCCACAGCACCTGTGTAATTACCGTAATATGTGTTTGGGTTTAAAGGGATGAGGTGGCAACCCTACTCCCAGCACTGGATAGGATTTTCGCCTATGCCAAATGACAAGCTCACTTTAATTTTGTGAAGATGGTATGCAACAAAGCAAATAAAGTATAATGCCCTGTGTGAGCTGTAAATGTGAACGAGCAGTGGTACCATGTACGTTTGAGGACTAAAGCATCATCCCTCTTCAGGAGGACCCGTTACGATGTTCATGTTTGGCCTATAGCGAAGAGTTACGTGTTCTCGCTCAGAACGCTCTAATTCTGGATTAGTTTTCTCACAAAAGCTGGATTTTCTATGCAGGTATTAATCAGCTGGAAACATAATACACAAGGGCTTGGCTAAGTGTGACTGCTTCATTCAGCTTGAAGTTCTGGCACGGATCCCTTTACCACAAACGAGACAAGGGTCAAAAATTCACTCTGGTTGTATCTGTAAATATAGGTGATTTGTGCCGAGTGGCAAGTGTGTTTTCTAAACCGTAATCCGGCTCTTGTTGTGAGAAAGATCCGTCACCTCACAGGGAACATTCCTCACATAATGAATAATTCAACATGTATTTAAATGCAGCATCTAATCTCCCTCAGGTGTGTGCAGTGAATGGGCTGCCTGTTCCTGCACTGAGGCCTCATACTGTTCGCTAGGCCGAAAGTTTGGGTCTAATTCTCTGTATACCAGCAGAGCTTTATCTTGGTGTGATGCCGGTAAATATTTTCTACAGGAATAAATAATAGGGTTTTTCTTCTTTATTTCTTTTTATTACCTGTTCCATTCTACAACTAGCTACCATGTTAAAGATGTTTTGTTTTTTGTTTTTTTGTTTTTTTTATTGTTTAAAGTAGGGGTCTCCAAACTTTTCAAACAAAGGGACAGTTTATTGTCCTTGAGACATTAGGAGGGCCAGATTGTGGCCAGCAGGGGCTGAAAATGTCTCGGGCTAAGCACCAGTGAGAATAAATATGGCCTCAAGGCTGGTGGTCAGTAGGCGAATGAGTAGTGCCCATATTAGTAGGAGGAATAGTATCCCATCATTGGTATCAGTGGAAGAAATAGTGCCCCCTTGTTGGTGTCAGTGGCAGGAATAGTGCCTCAAATCGGTGGAAGGAATAGTGTCCCAAGGGCCAGATAAAGGCTAGCAAAGGGCCACGTCTGACCCTCGGGCCGCAGTTTGGAGACCCCTGGTTTAAAGGAAATACATTTTAAGAATATTAGATAAGGGACAATGCAAACCAGCTGTGCTAATACCTGCAATCAGACTTCTCTTTATTGACCATAAGTTGATTGCTTGGAAATGATTGTCACCTCAACTACCCACAATCCTTCTTTGAAAAAAACAAGTTCATGCCGGTCTTTTCAAGGAGCATCTGATATCACAAAGTTGGGTTTGCCCCAACAGATTTCTGCACTTATGCCATGGATGGTTGGTCTTGCCTCACCTGACTCTACCAGCCCTACTCTTCCATCCCTTCAGTATGGTAGCTAGATTTGGAGAATAGTCTACATGTATTTTTATTAAAGGTCTGTTAATAATTTATAGTTGGAAAAATAATTATTTGATCCCCTGCAGATGTTTTAAGTTTGCCCACTTAATAATTATTAAATTAAGGGTCTTTACTTTACTTTTTTTTTTTTTTTTTTTTTTTATGATAGAGACGGAATATCAACCAAAATACAGAAAAAACACATGATGCAAAGGTTAAAGTAAAAGTTAAAAAAGTATTTGATCCCCAAGCAAACATGACTTATGCCGCGTACACAATTGAGCGGAATTTCCGACAGAAAAAGTCAGATGGAATCTTTTCATCGGATATTCCGATCGTGTGTATGCCTCATCTGACTTTTTTTTTTTTTTTTTTCGAAAATTCAGACGGACCTAGAAATAGAACATGTTTTAAATATTTCCGACGGAACCAATTCCTATCGGGAAAACTGCTTGTCTGTATGCTGTTCAGAAGGACCAAAAACAATGCATGCTCTGAAGCAAGTACGAGACGGAAGCTATTGGCTACTGGCTATTGAACTTCCTTTTTCTAGTCCCGTCGTACGTGTTGTACGTCACCACGTTCTAGATGGACGGACTTTGGTGTGATCGTGTGTACGCAAGACAGTTTCTTCAGTATTCCTGGTCGTGTGTACACGGCATTAGTACTTGGTGGAGAAACCCTTGTTGGCAAAAACAGAGGTAAGACGTTTCTTGTAGTTGGTGACCAGGTTTGCACACATCTCTGGAGGGATTTTGGTCCACTTTTCTTTACAGATCGTCTCTAAATCCTTAAGGTTTCTTGGTTGTCACTTGACAACTCAAAGTTTCAGCTCCCTCCATAAACTTTCTATAGGATTAAGGTCTTGAGACTGGCTAGGACACCTCATGACCTTAATGTGCTTCTTCTTGAGCCACTCCTTTGTCGCCCTGGTGGTATGTTTTGGGCCATTGTCATGCTGGAAGACCCATCCACGACCCATCTTCAGTGTTCTGGCTGAGGGAAGAAACTTCTCATCCAAGATTTAACAATACACGGCTGTGTTCATTGGCCCCTCAATGCAGCAAAGTCGCCCTGTACTTTTAGCAGAGGTAAGTGGCAAACAAAGGAGTGGCTCAAGAAGAAGCACATTAAAACATTAAAAATAAGCATCTATACTGTTTAAAATCTAGGAATACACTGTCTTGCCCTGCTCTGCACATGCTCAGTTGCTCTCCATTATTAGGCATTTTTAGGCACTGACAAATTTGTAGAGGCTGATCTGCTAACAGCCTTAAAGCAGAATTAAACCCTCCGATCCTTTACAGCCAAGGAAGCTGCTTCTGTTTGATCTGCAACTGATATGGTCCTGCACATGTGATCAGTTATGACACCAGCGATTTGATGATTTGACAGTTTGGTTGAGGAAACAAGCACAAGTGATATTTAGCAATCCTGGCATTCCAAGAACGTAACTGTTTTGAAACCGTTAAATTGATGGGTTTAATTCTGCTTTATGATTTACTGCTGCTCAGGGGCTCTGAGCTTCAGCAAAATGGCAGCCTCCAGCAACAAACAAACCAGAGCAATGCTGGAGGCAATTTACAGCACACAGTAACTTTGGTAGCATAATTATTATTGTGGAATGTATGCTCCTTGCTAAAGAACATTCTTTTTTATCAATTTCTTATGGGTAAAGTTCCACTTTAACTGCAGTGATTTAGCTGGTGAACAGCAAATAAACAAATATGTCCATTTAGCAGATTGACTGTGTCCCTTCCGTTAGTTTACATGGGACATTTTTTTATTTTAAACTGGATCATATCTTTATTTTGTAATTCTCAAATCTCCTTGGCGTCAGCTGAAAATAACTGTCACTTTTTGAAAATAAGAATCCTTATCATAGTGTGGTGACTTTGTAAATCACGCGTTTTGTCAAAGGACATCCTGAGGGTTACTGACAATAGGGGTTGGATGATCGATTATTTTTTTTTTTATATTTTTTTTTTTTTGCACTTTATTGTCCTACAGATGAGTATGCGT
Source organism: Lithobates sylvaticus (assembly GCA_028564925.1). Taxonomy (NCBI): domain Eukaryota; kingdom Metazoa; phylum Chordata; class Amphibia; order Anura; family Ranidae; genus Lithobates; species Lithobates sylvaticus. The sequence continues at coordinate 43,880,291 of CM053031.1, forward strand.
TTTTATGACATTCTGAGACGACAGATGCAGCATGACGGGAATAAAAGTCACACTCACAAGCTGTTGATTGTGCTTAGTTAGCATAGATGTCAATAGAGACAAGCTCTGGTGCGTTGGACGGGTGCCACCGCTGTCAGCTATCCCCTCTCTCGTCCAGGAATGCTGCAGGGCCCGGAATTCGAGAAGTCTTCTCCCAGCCATATTAGCAAGAGGCTGAAAGCGTCTCACTTACTGTCAGGTGCGCACAATGACGGCTCTGTTGGACGGGGACAAGGAAATGGTCACTTTATGGTTGGTGGCTTAACTAATTTTGCAGCAGAGGGCGGGAGATGTAATCGGACTTCTCATTAAGGTGACCCCGTTTCTGTTCCCTCTTGTAATGATGTTATAGGAGCCCCTGAGAGATGTTCGGCCTCTATCAGAGGAGGCCGAGGTTAAGTGGGGACACCTTTCTCACAGGACTCCGGTGTACTCAGAAGACTTGTTGGGGAACATCAACAGTATGGGGTGGTGTTTTGTACAAAGTCATTATGAAATATACAGTTACATTGGTCCTAGTCACCAGGGTTCAGCATGTCATACTGGAAAGCCAAAGAGATGATCGTCATAGTGGAAATCGAAAAATGGTCCTCCAATGAAGTATACTGTATATACCAGTGATGGCGAACCTTGGCACCCCAAGAAGTTATCCTTATTGTTAGTGTATTCTATGTGTGGCCCAAGACAATTGCTCTTTTTCCAATGTGGCCAGGGAAGGTCATAAGGTTGGACACCTCTGCTCTACACAGTCTCTTTAGGGAAACGTGTATAGTTGAGGCTGTCACCTGCTGTGTGGGTCTCGAGACTGTCTCCCGGGATTTTCTAGTGTCGCATAGACTGTGAGATTTGACTCTTGCAGAAAGCAGAGGAATGATGGAGAAGACTGAAATCGCACCGATTGCTTTGGATAGAGGCAAGTACACACTGAAGAAGGCTATGCTTTGTTCATTTTTACCTTTAAGGTCTCATGCCTCATTTTACTGTCACTTTTAGAAGCGTTTTTTTTTTTTTTTTTGCAGCTCAAAAATGCCTCTCCATGTTATTCTATGTGTCCATGCACACATAGGCTTTTAGAAGCTGTAAGTGACATAGGCGTTTTCAAGTTGTAAACAAAAAAAAACGGGCCAGTGCGTTATGGAGCAGCAGCGTTTACAAAATGACTCTATGCTGTCACATTAATGTGAATAGTCACCATTGCAGTGTGATTTATATTGTCATGCGATTCTGTGCGACCCAAGCCGCATCTGAAATCACACTAGTGTAAACCAGGCCTTACAGAGGAGTTTCCATTTGAAAAAAATAAATTAAAAGTCAGCAGCTACAAATACTGCAGCTGCTGACTTTTAATAATCGGACACTTACCTGTTCCAGGGTCCAGCGATGCGGGTGGGCACGCAGTCACCTGGGACCTGTCACGTGTCCCAGATGACTGACAGGAGGGAGGGGGCAGAGCCGAGCCCTTTCTGCGCCGTAGGGAAGTGATGTCACCAGCCCAGGCACTGAAGGAGGCAGACTATGAGGGACCCCCTAGCAATAGGCATTTAGAGGTGAATTAAAAATTTATTTATTCATTTATTTTTTTGGAATTTTAATATTTTTTGTTTTTTTTTTTGGGGGGGGGGGGGGGGAACACCACTTTAAGCAGAACTCCAGGTGGATATATAATGCAGCTCTGTATTCATTGATATATCATTAAATGTATATTTTAAACTAAAGTGGTGTAAGTACCCAAATTAGACCTGGTATCAGCATCTCATAAGCCCCTACACAGCAGAGCTTAACCACTTGCTTACTGGGCACCTAAACTCCCCTCCTGCCCAGACAAATTTTCAGCTTTTACTCTCACTCTCTGAACGACAATTGCGCGGTCATACAACACTACCCAAATTAAAACAGGCAATTTTTCTCCTTCATTGATGTACACTGATGAGGCTGCACTGATGGGCACTGATAGGCGGCACTGATGGGCACTGATAGGTGGCATTGGTGGGCACTGAGAGGTGGCACTGATGGGCGGCACTGAAGGACATTGATAGCTGGCACTGAAGGGCTCTAATAGGTGGCACTGATAGCTGGCAGTGATGGGCACTGATGGGTGGCAGTAATGGGCACTGGTAGGTGACACTGATAGGCAGCACTGCTAGGTGGCACTGATTGGCACCACTGGTGGGCATTTATAGGTGGCACTCGTGGGCATTGATAGGTGGCACTTATGCACTGGTGGGCACTGATTCATGGCACTGTGTGGGCACTGGCAGGTGGCACTGGTAGGCGGTACTGGTGGACACAGATGAGGCAATTTCGCCTCTTCGGGACCGATGTGCCTTGCACTGAAGACGATCTTCTGTTTACATCATGTGATCAGCTGTCATTGGCTGACAGCTGATCACGTGGTAAGGGGCCGGGATCGTGATTTGTCTCATTGACTCAGTGATCACAGTGCGTGCCGCGCGCCCTGCAGGGAGCGTGCAAAGGGGAGAACGTCTATTGACGGCCTCCCGGCAAAGTAGATCCGCGATGTAGCCGTCATTCCGCTATAGAGCGGATCTGAAGGGGTTAAACTGGGAGAGAGAGAGACAGCACAAGGCGCCAGTGTTTATGTGTTAACAAGGAGCATGCTGATATAAGAGGAGAGAGCAGAGAGGCAGGAAGATGTGCTTATCACTTTGCTGCTTCTCTTTTTACTGTCCAGTCACAGGCTTGAGAAGGGAGACGACATACAGTGGGGACGGAAAGTATTCAGACCCCCTTAAATTTGTCACTCTTTGTTATATTGCAGCCATTTGCTAAAATCATTTAAGTTCATTTTTTTTCCTCATTAATGTACACACAGCGTAGGAAAGTCACACACCTGTCTATATAAGACTTTACAGCTCACAGTGCATGTCAGAGAAAATGAGAATCATGAGGTCAAAAGAACTGCCTGAAGAGCTCAGAGACAGAATTGTGGCAAGGCACAGATCTGGCCAAGTTTACAAAAAAGTTTACAAAAAGTTTCTGCTGCACTTAAGGTTCCTAAGAGCACAGTGGCCTCCATAATCCTTAAATGGAAGACGTTTGGGATGACCAGAACCCTTCCTAGAGCTGGTCGTCCGGCCAAACTGAGCTATCGGGGGAGAAGAGCCTTGGTGAGAGAGGTAAAGAAAAACCAAAAGATCACTGTGGCTGAGCTCCAGAGATGCAGTCGGGAGATGGGAGAAAGTTGTAGAAGGTCAACCACCACTGCAGCTCTCCACCAGTTGGGACTTTATGGCAGAGTGGCCCGACGGAAGCCTCTCCTCAGTGCAAGACACATGAAAGCCTACATGGAGTTTGCTAAAGAACTCCTGAAGGACTCCAAGATGGTGAGAAATAAGATTCTTTGGTCTGATGAGACCAAGATAGAACTTTTTGGCCTTAATTCTAAGCGGTATGTGTGGAGAAAACCAAGCACTGCTCCTCACCTGTCCAATACAGTCTCAAACAGTAAAGCATGGTGGTGGCAGCATCATGCTGTGGGGGTGTTTTTCAGCTTCAGGGACAGGACGACTGGTTGCAATCGAGGCAAAGATGAATGCGGCCAAGTACAGGGATATCCTGGATGAAAACCTTCTCCAGAAGTGCTCAGGACCTCAGACTGGGCCGAAGGTTTACCTCCCAACAAAACAATGACCCTAAGCACACAGCTAAAATAACGAAGGAGTGGCTTCACAACAACTCTGTGACTGTTCTTGAATGGCCAAGCCAGAGCCCTGACTTAAACCTAATTGAGCATCTCTGGAGAGACCTAAAAATGGCCGTCCACCAACGTTTACCATCCAACCTGACAGATCTGGAGAGGATCTGCAAGGAGGAATGGCAGAGGATCCCCAAATCCAGGTGTGAAAAAATTGTTGCATCTTTCCCAAAAAGACTCGATGGCTGTATTAGATCAAAAGGGGCTTCTACTAAATACTGAGCAAAGGGGCTGAATACTGAGGACCATGTGATATTTCAGTTTTTCTTTTTTAATAAATCTGCAAAAATGTCAACAACTCTGTGTTTTTCTGTCAATATGGGGTGCTGTGTGAACCTTAATGAGGAAAAAAAAAAATAACTTAAATGATTTTAGCAAATGGCTGCAAAATAACAAAGAGTGAAAAATTTAAGGGGGTCTGAATACTTTCCATCTCCACTGTATAAACATCCCTTAACTGCATCAGAAAAAAATCAAGTCTCCTGCCCTGCCAGACCATTTTTACAGAAAATTACAGAGCTGCAGATATAAAAGGAAAGGTAATTTAATTTTTAATAACATTCAATTACAATATGACTTGTGTTGCAAATTGTATACGCTATATTATTTTTATCTCCCGCGAAAGTGGAGTTACCCTTTAAGGTAAAAAAACACCTAACCTTTAGAACTACTTTACCACAAAGATAAAATATAAACAAAATTGCTAGGAGTGTTAAAAAAAACCCAACATGTTTTGTTTATTCCCCCACTCTTACATTCTTCCACCATACTTATTCCACCATTCTGACACATAAGAGGCATTGAGAGTCATTAGTAAGCGCTTTCAATTGACTAATAAAAGAAGAAAAATGGTTTCTCGATCTCTAGACCTTAGCCTGGAGGGGCACAAGACGAGTGTCCGGATTTCGGAAGAAATGTCCGGTTCCCTCATCCTGGCCACAAGCACTAACACTTGGGGGTCATAAATCTGGATGTTCTGGTGACCATGACAAATGGTCCCTTGTGCTACCTCACACTCCACCAGAGCAATGGTCAGGAGATCAAGGCTGGCGCTTTCTTCCTTCCAAATAAAGGCCTGTAGGGCATAGCATGGCACGGCCTGATACACAAGTATGTTAGCCACGGGCAGTGTTAGAATCAGGATAAATTGATGGTCAGGTCAAAAGTTCATGGTTTAAGTTCCACCTGGTAAGCGCATTTTATGAAGAATAAGACAGGACAAGTTAAAGAATAACTAAAGGCATTTTTCTTTTAGGTTTTGGATAGAGTGGAGAGGAATTAGAACCCCTGTCAAGTTTTTTTTTTTTTTTTTTTGCAGTCTGTGCCCCTTTCTATTGCCCATACTTCTCATGTGGGTCACAGGAGTGCACTTACTTGTGCTCTTCTGTGACTCAGAATTAGTCCAGAATCTGAAGGGATCCCAACAATAATTTCGGAATCCACCCACATGCCTTATAGGCAGCTGGTTCAGCCTCTCAGCACACCACTGACAGCCTAAGCCAGCCGTTTCTGCCCCCCTCCTGATCAGTGCTCCAGTGAGCACTGGAGGGGCAGAGCAGAGAGCCAGTGAGTGACAGTCACCGCTCAGTGAAGGCCGATTGATTAGCAGTCATGTGATTGCTCAGTTCTCGGTCTTAGAGCTAGCGGGGGACAGCTTGCAGCACCAGACCGATGCTGTCGCAGGTTGGTAAGTAGCGTATTTATCGGCGTATAACACGCACCGGCGTATAACGCGCACCCCAAGTTTAGGAGGGCATTTTAAGGAAAAAGGTTTTAGGAGGGAAGTTTATGGGGAAAAAAAACTTACATTTAAGCGTCATTTGCAGCCTTGCCCAGCGCCATTTGCAGCCTTGCCCAGTGTCATTTGCAGCTTGCCCAGTGTCATTTGCAGCTTGCCAGAGTCATTTGCAGCTTGCCCACGTTTAAAATTTCCTGCCGCCGAGACAGGCCGCGTGAGCGCCGCCGAAAAAGACAGATCGCCAACGAAAAAGACCGAGCGGCGCTCGCTATTTTTCGGCGCGGCTCGATTTTTTTGGTCACAGACAGTGGGGATCGGCGTATAACATGCACCCACGACTTTTCCCCGATTTTAAGGGAAAAAGTGCGTGTTATACGCCGATAAATAAGGTATGTGTATTTGTTTTTTTATTATTATTATTATTACAACTCTGCCCCCAGCTACATCACTAACCTAGTCTCAAAAATACCAACCAAGCCACTCTCTTCGGTCCTCCCAAGACCTCCTGCTCTCTAGCTCCCTTGTCACCTCCTCCAATGCTCGCCTCCAGGATTTCTCCAGAGCTTCTTCCATCCTTTGGAACTCCCTACCCCAATCTGTCTGACTGTCCCCTAATCTATCCATCTTAGGACGATCCCTGAAAACCCTTCTCTTTAAAGAAGCCTACCCTGCTTCTAACGAATACACTGTTTTACTTTCTCCATCAGCTCATCCCCTACAGCTATTACCTTTTGTATCAATTGACACTCCCTCCTAGATTGTAAGCTCTAGCGAGCAGGGCCCTCTGATTCCTCTTGTACCAAATTGTAATGTAACTGTAATGTCTGCCTTCACTTTGTTAAGCGCTGCGCAGACTGTTGGCGCTATATAAATCCTGTATAATAATAATAATAATTAGTTTTTTATAATCTCGCACTTCTATAAAACCATGTAAAAATATATACAAAGAGAGAAAGTATAATTATAGATTTTAACCACTTAAGGATCGGAAGGATTTGCCCCCTTAATGACCAGGCCACTTTTTGCCATACGGCACTGCGTCGCTTTAACTGACAATTGTGCGGTTGTGCGATGTGGTACCCAAACAAATATGATGTCCTTTTTTTCCCACAAATAGAGCTTTCTTTTGGTGGTAATTTATCACCTCTGCAGTTTCATTTTTTTGCGCTATTAACAAAAAAAGACAGACAATTTTTTTTTTTTACATTTTTTGTTGTTTTTCTGTCTCTCATTGTTAATGCGGAGGGCCACCCTAAATAAAAAATTGCATTAATATTGTTAAAAAAAAAATAAAAAAATTTGAAAAAAAAAAAGTTTAACTTACCAGAAACCCCTGTTGCTAGGCAGTCTTCCTAACATGCCTCTTCCTATTCCGTGGCGCTTCCTCCTCTTCGGCAAGCCGCCCCGTTGTGTTCTGGGACATGTGTGTGTCCCAGAAAACAGGGCCATTCACAAAGTGCCGCATCGCGGGATCGCTGGACAGGTAAGTGTCCTTATTAAAAGTCAGCAGCTACAGTGTTTGTAGCTGCTGACTTTTAAAAAATAAATAAATTGCGGCCGGAACACCCCTTTAAAACAATCCCACCATTAAAATTATAGACTGATCATTTATTTGTCAGTGGGCAAATGTACAAAATCAGCAGGGGATCAAATACTTTTTTCCCTCACTGTAGATTGCCCACCACACTATCACAGTCACACTATAAGTTACTGATCACTGCCGTTAACAGATTGCAACACTTGATAACGATCAGAACTATAGTAGTTTCCCCAATAGTATAATGTCCCCAAAAGTGCAGTTTGGTTTTTACCAAAGACATGTAGCAGAATACATTTTGGCCTAACTATAAGAAGAAATTGGATTTTATTGGATGTGTTTTTTATAACAGAAAGTAGAAAATATTTTTTTGTGTTTTTTTTTTTTCAAATTTTTTTTGTTATATATATATATATATATAAAAAAAAAAAAAATCGGTGAACAAATACCACCAAATAAAAGCTCTATTTGTGTGAAAAAAATTATATAAATTGAATTTGCGGATAGTGTTGCATGATCCATCAATTGACCGTAGCACAGTGCTGAATAGCAAAACAGCCCCTGGCCATGAAGGGGGTAAAGCCTTCCGGAGGTCAAGTGATTAAATTGCGATTCCCGAGCCTTTCCAAAATTTTCAGAAGGATGAACAATTCTGTTTGATCCTAACAACTAGATTTCATCATCCATTATGTTCAGAGTAGTAGAGGAAGGTGAAGGGTAAAAAATGGGTTATTATGGGCAACATGAACTCTTTATTCTTTAGGTGATCTTTCATTAGATCATACATTTGATTGTTGACTTGTATTGGACATTTTTCAACAGCTTGACCCAACTCTCAGCTTCACGACCGTAGAGGAAATACTCAAGCTTTTCATCCTGAGACCATTGTTACATTAGACCGCTGTGTTCCTGTTATAAAGTTTTATTGCTTCCTCCGGAAATTTAATTTGGTGTCCTGTAGATAAATAGATAGAAGGTTATTAAACTCTTGGCAGCTGCTGGGATGGACAGTCCAGATAACCTTGAATCCTAGGACACGGTCAGAAGATCCATCTCTATTGTCTCTGGCTGGCTTTGTATTATGAAGATAGAGAGGGGAGCCCATCGGTGATCTGAAAGATGAAGCAGCATTGAACAATGATATATATTCATGTAATCTCACCATATTATAAAATCTGATCCACTCATTTATAATCATGTAATAATTACCGAAAATTGTAGCGTGTAGGAAGCCTAAAGCTGGCCAGACAATAGATCTTCATTTGAACATTCATATGGAAATTATGAAAAATTGGTTGTCAGAACATTCTTTATGGCCATCATTAAAGTGTTACTAAACCCACAACAGTAAAATCAGTCTGTATATGCAGTAAAGCATGCTTGTTATACTCACTGTGGAACCTAAGGGGTTAACCCTCCGCATTGTGTAAAAAGGCTGTTTGATCCTGTCTTCTCTGACCCTCCCCTCCTTCCACTGTCCCCTGATAATTTCCTGATAACACAGAGTCTATGGAGTCAGGCTGCACATGCTCAGCTTGGTGTGTATTTGATCAGCACAGGGCCAATCAGCACTGTCCAGACAGAGGGTCAGAAATCTTGCAGCCTGATAGGACAATCAGAAGATGCCTCCTACAAGCTTTAACTAGTGCTCGGCTGGACACTAATAGAAGTCACAAGACTACTATATACTGCTGATGAGAAAAGATATATTTAGCAGTTTATATTTACTAAAACTATTGCATTTCAATGTTCTGTGTACCGTGGGAGACCAGATATAGTGAGTGAAGGTCCTGGGTTTAGTAACACTTTAAGTCAACTCATTCCATTTGAAAGCACTTAAAGGTTGTCCAGAACTGCTATTTAAATGTAACCCCAGACATATTGATTTCCAAATATCTATCCCATAGTTTGTAGACACTATAAATTTCACACAAACCAATCAATATAATCCTATATATTAGGATTCTTTTTTTACCAATGGCATATAGCAGAATACACTTTGGCCTAAATTTATGAAGAAATTAGATTTTATTGGATATGTTTTATAACAAAAGTAGAAAATATTGCTTTTTTTTCTGTCTTTTTTGTCTATATATCAAAAAAAAAAAAAAAAAAAACCCAGTGGTGATCAAATACCACCATAAAAAAAAGTTCTATTTATGTGAAAAAATATTATTTTAATTTGCATACAGTGTTGCATTACTGGGCAATTGCCAGTTAAAGTAGCACAGTGCTGTATAGCAAAAAATGGCCTGGTCATGAACGGGGTAAAACCTGTCAGTGAATCTGCAAATGTTTCCCTTAAAATTTCATCCAGATCTGCTACTTGAATGAAATACCAGACATATTAACCACTTGCCGACCGCAATCAGCATATATACGTCGGCAGAATGGCACGGCTGAGCAAAGTAACATACCCGTGAGCCTGCCGCAAGCTCCGTGACCGTGGGACCCGCAGACTCGATTGCCATTGGGATACCCGCGATCGTGTCACAGAGCTGAAGAACAGGGAGATGCCGATGTAAACAGCATCTCCCCGTTCTGCCTAGTGACAGAACACTGATCGTCTGCTCCCTGTCATCGGGTGAATCGATCAGTGTCGTGTCACTGCTAGACCATCCCCCAGACAGTTAATAGCACTCCCCCAGGACACACTTAACCCCTCCCCACCCCATAGTGGTTAACCCCTTCACTGCCAGTGACATTTTTACAGTAATCAATGCAATTTTATAGCATTGATTGCTGTATTAATGCCAATGATCCCAAAAATGTGTCAAAATTGTACGATGTGTCCGCCATAATGTCGCAGTCATGATAAAAATCGCTGATCGCCGCCATTAATAGTAAAAAATAAAATTATTAAAAAAAATGCCATAAAACTATCCCCTGTTTTGTAGACGCTATACATTTTGCGCAAAGAAATCAATAAACGCTTATTGCAATTTTTTTTTACCAAAAATATGTAGAAGAATACATATCGGCCTAAACTGAGGAAAATAATATTTTTTTATATATTTTTGGGGGATATTTATTATAGCAAAAAGTAAAAAATAATTGCGTTTTTTCAAAATTGTCGCTCTTTTTTTGTTTATAGCGCAAAAAATAAAAACCGGAGAGTTGATCAAATACCACCAAAAGAAAGCTCTATTTGTGGGAAAAAAAGGACGCCAATTTTGTTTGGGTGCAACGTTGCGCAATTATCAGTTAAAGAGACGCAGTGCCGAATCGCAAAAAGTGCTCGGGTCAGGAAGGGGGTAAATCCTTCCGGGGCTCAAGTTCCCTTTGTGCCTAGAAAATGTGCATTACAATGAGTATGATTTTTCCAAAGCAAAACCACATTTACGGTTAGAATTTCGTCCAAGAAAATGTTTTCCATCCTACTGCTTTGAATTTTCTTGTTGCAACGGTTGAAAATAAACACCGAATTGACACCTCTAGCCATTAGACCACGGGTCTCCAAACTGTTCAAACAAAGGGCCACTTTATTGTCCTTCAGACTTTAGGAGGGCCGGATTGTGGCCAGCAGTGGTAGAAAATGTCACGGGGCCCAGCATCATTGACAATAAATAAGGCCTCAAGGTTGGTGGTCAATAGGAGGAGTATTCCCCATGTTAGTAGAAGGAATAGTATTCCATCATTGGTATCGGTGGAAGATCTAATTCCCAATTGTTGGTGTCAGTGAGAGGAATAGTGCCTCATATCAGTGGAAGGAGTTTTGCCCCAAGGGCCACATAAAGGCTAGCAAAGGGCCACATCTGGCCCTCGGGCCGCAGTTTGGAGACCCCTGCATTAGACAATCAAATGTTCCGAAAATATAAGTTTTGGAACATAGTTCTACTGGTGTATGGCCCACTTGATGGGGTCAGGTTGAGCGTCAGGCAAACTTGTCAGAAGAAAAGCATTTTGGTTGCTGATGGTGACGACCCTTTGAAATGACTCGTTTTCTGGCTTCAGAACGTTCGGAATGAATGACCCAGGATAGGTAAACAGCAAATTAATTCCTAACTCCTGACTTCCATACTTGCTTCTGGTCAGTGACTAAGTGAATCGGCATGATAGATTAGTATTTACCAGAGGAAATCAACAATGGCAGCTATGTGCATCTCTCCTGACAGGTTCCTATTAGGATGATTTAGGGGTAGTTTGAGGTTAGGTGTTCGGGGTGAATTCAGGGTATGAGCTCAGGGGATTAGGTTTAGGGTGTGGGGTCAGGGGATTCATTTCAGGTTAGGTGTTCGGGGTGAATTCAGGGTATGGGGTCAGGGGATTAGGTTCAGGTTAAAACCCAACTGAAGTATCAGTAAAATGTATGGAAATGCAATTGAATTGCATTCAAACTATGTTTGGGCTTAATACAGAAATCTAAAGCCTCGTACACACGATTGGATTGTCCGCCAACAAAACCGTGGACTTTGTCCGAAGGACGTTGACCCAAACTTGTCTTGCATACACATGGCACACAATTATTGGCCAACAATTCCGAACATAGTGACGTACTACGTTGATTTTCAGCTCTTTAGCGCCACCCTTTGGGTTCCTTCTGCTAATTTCGTGTTAGTAGAAGTTTGGTGAGTGTTGATTCGCGCTTTTCATTTTGTGCTTTTCATTTCGCGCTTTTTTGTTCTTTTCTGAACCCCCGTTCGTCAACCAGCCATGTTGCGGAATCGGAGGCGATAACGTGTTATTTATTATTGGCCTTGGAGTTATTGCTTTGACATTTATTTTATTTTTTGGTTGAATAATGATTTGATTTGGTATATTTTCTATATTTTGGATGCATAGAATGCACTTTTTGGTTAAGTTCTATTGGCAGATAGCATGTCTAATTTTATTTGTTTTCTTTTTTAATGCACAATAAACAAATAGTGTAGAATAATACTTGGCTCTGTGTTTTACTTTAAATGACAGTTTGGGAGTCGGCAGTTACATTTAAAAAAAATACAATGTAAAATTGACAAGGGATACCAACATAGTTGTATCGTTGATCTTAAAAACTACGGAATAATGATGTTGTGGTAACTTGCCCAAAAAAAAAAAGCAAAATAGTATTATTCTTGATATTACTAGAAAAAAAAAAAGCCTTTGAAAATTTGTTTGCAATAACTCCTTCAGTATCACCAGAAAAGCAGCTTCATTATTATCCCATTAAAGAAGAAGAGAATTGTGCGATGCATTTAGAGATCTCATAATTTTCTGCGTCACGAATGTTAATTCTCCATTACGAGCGCTAGTTTACAAGACCGACCGCTTCCGGCTCGTTCTTGCTTCCGAGCATGCGTGTTTGTACTTTGGACTTTTGTACACACACTCAGAAAATCCGACAATAGACATTTGTCCGCGGAAATTTTTAAAACCTGCTATCCAACATTTGTCCGCGGAAAGTCCGACAACAATTGTCTGATGGAGCGTACAAACGGTTGGATTTACCGCCAACAGCCTGTCATTGAACATTTCCCATCGGAAACTCCAATCGTGTGTACGAGGCTTAAGTATGCATATTTGTTTCAGCTTGGACCTGGAGGATCCCATTGGAGGCTCATTGTAGGGGGGCACTGCTACTACAGCGATTGCCCTTAGCTGTGCCGAGCAGCTGTCATGCCACTTGTTGAACACAGGAGTTCACCCGCTTGGCCCAGGTGCCATTCAAAGAGCACTTTGTTTTCTCAATGAATGGAAAGCATTCTCTGATTGGATGAGGTGAAGAGTAATTTTTTTACTAAAGCAACTCCAGAACGCCTGGATCATCCCATCTCTAGAGCTGCAGGATTCTGGATAAAATGCGAATCATGATTTTTTTGCTTAGAATAAAGATCACGATTCTGAAGAACTTATTTTAAAGATCAAAAAACGTTTTTTTGACTTTTTATTCAAAAATTCAGAAATTTTTGAATAAAAGGCAAAAAAAAAAAAGTTTTTTAAGTGGGCGCAAGGCTCCACTGCCTGTTTCCCTTAGTGAGGAAGGCGGCGCTGGGACCCGAGAGTCGAGGGACATGTCGGCCTCGGCAGCTGACATCGCGGGCGCCCTGGAAAGGTAAGTCTCCTTATTAAAAGTCAGCAGCTACTTTTTTTTTTACCTGCTAACTTTTAAAAAAAAAATGTTTACAGCTGAAACACCGCTTTAAACATTGTGTAAAGTATTACTTTAACCGCTTCCCGACCGCCTCACGCATATATACTGTGGCAGAATGGCACGGGCAGGCAAAATCACGTACGGGTACGTGGCCCTTTAATTGCCTGCCCGTGGGTCACGCGCGTGCCGCCAGCGGCGCGCTCGCGGCCCGGTCGGGAGCTCCGTGACCCCGGCCGCGGGACCAGTGGACCCGATCGGATCACAGAGCTGAAGAACGGGGAGAGGTCTGTGTAAACAACCCTCTCCCCCCGCTTCCTACTCTGCCTGTCATTGATCGGCTGTTCCTGGTCATCGGGAAAGCTGATCAATGACGTCAGACGTCAGCCCCGCCCCCTAATGTAAAAAAACACACACACGTCACAGCCCATAACCCCTCCCCTCCCCCTAGTGGGTAACTCTTTCACTGCATGTGTCATTTATACAGGAATCAATGCATTTAAATAGCATTGATTGCTGTATAAATGACAATGGTCCCAAAAATGTGTCAAAAATGTCCGATGTGTCCGCCATAATGTCGCAGTCACAATAAAAATCGCTGATCGCCGCCATTACTAGTAAAAAAAAAAAATATTAATAAAAATGCTATAAAACTATCCACTGTTTTGTAAATGCTATAACTTTTGCGCAAACCAATCAATAATCGCTAATTGCGATTTTTTTTACCAAAAATATGTAGAAGAATATGTATCGGCCTAAACTGAGAAAAAAAATTTTTTTTTAGATATTTTTTGGGGATATTTATTATAGCAAAAAGCAAAAAATATTGCATTGTTTTCAAAATTGTCGCTCTATTTTTGTTTATAGCGCAAATAATAAAAAACGCAGGGGCGATCAAATACCACCAAAAGAAAGCTCTATTTGTGGGAAAAAAAGGACGCCAATTTTGTTTGGGAGCCACGTCGCACGACCGCACAATTGTCAGTTAAAGCGACGCAGTGCCGAATCGCAAAAAGGGGCCTGGTCCTTTGGCTGCCAATTGGTCTGGGGCTGAAGTGGTTAAAGGGACTCCTATTCTGTAGGCTAGAACAGCGTGGCCAATTTTAGTAGCTCAGTCATGCTACTAAAATCACTTGATAAGATAGATAATTGCTAAATAGTAGGAACAAACGCCTGTTATGATGTTGGCTAAACAAGTAGCACATACCAACAGTAAATAAATTACATGATTGCACAATGCTCTGATCATGTGTTATTAATCTCTACTACGTGCTACGAATGCAGCCTACACCATAGAGATCTATTTATTCCATATGTTTTGTGACTCTTGTTTAATCAGTAGTGATATTAGTGTGATTGAGCTACTGAGGATTGTAAGTGCAGTTCTATCCTACTTTTTTTTTCTCAGAGAATAGGTGCAGGAACTCCCTCCTTCTGAGTGACCCCTCGTCCCTGCCCCCTACCCACCTCTGAGCATCCTCCCTTGGCACCACCCCTCACCTGCCTCCCAGTCCCGCCCCTTTTAGAGAATACAGAACCAGGTATACTTTTGTACTATTTAGTCATTTGTATGGAATTTTTTAATGAGAACAAGAAAGACAGTAAAATACATCCCCTGCAGTGAGCAACAATAGACCCCCAATGCAGCAACAGTAGACCCCACTTCAGCAGCATTAGATCCCACACACAAAAATAGACTCCCCCTCCCAGCAACAAAGGACCCCCGACAAGAAAATGCCACCCCTGCAACAAGAGTTTACCATCAGCAACAACAGATCTCCCACCAGCTAGCATCAATAGATCATCTAGCAGCCAGCAACAATAGACCTGTCCCTCAACAGTAGATCCCCCACCAGCGACAGTAGATCCCCCAGCAGCCCATCCTCCAGCACACCCAGCACTCCTTGCCATTACATACATTAACTACTGGAGGTGCTGGAACTGCGTCCCCCCCCCCCGCGCGCGTTTCCATTTTTAAAAAAAGTCCTGATCCAACTAAATTACAATATATTGTCAAAAATATTGGGACACCTGCCTTCAATATTGAACCCTACGGACTAAGGTTTAGGAGTGTGTCTATGGGAATGTTTGACTATTCTTCCAGAAGCGCATTTGTGAAGGCAGGCACTGATGTTTGATATCCAGTTGAGGTCAGGACTCTTTACAAGCCAGTCAAGTTCCTCCACCCCAAATGCGCTCATCCATGTCTTTATGGACCTTGCTTTGTGCACTGGTGTGCAGTCATGTAGGAACAGGAAGGAACCATCCCCAAACTGTTCCCAAAAAGTTGGGAGCATGAAATTGTCC
Organism: Lithobates sylvaticus; assembly: GCA_028564925.1. Classification (NCBI taxonomy): domain Eukaryota; kingdom Metazoa; phylum Chordata; class Amphibia; order Anura; family Ranidae; genus Lithobates; species Lithobates sylvaticus. The sequence continues at coordinate 43,895,694 of CM053031.1, forward strand.
AAAATGTCTTGGTATACTGAGGCCTTAAGAGTTCCCTTCACTGGAACTAAGGGACCAAGCCCAACCCCTGAAAAACAACTCCACACCATAATCACCCTTCCATCAAATGATTTGGACCAGGATAAGTGAGTTTGGGGTGGAGGAACCTGATTGACCTGAACAGAGTCCTGACCTCAACCCAATAGAACACCTTTGGGATGAATAAGAGCGGAGACTGTGAGCCAGGCTTTCTCGTCCAACATCCGTGCCTGACCTCACCAATGCGCTTCTGGAAGAATGGTCAAACATTCCCATAGACACACTCCTAAATCTTGTGGACAGCCTTCCCAGAAGAGTTGAAGCTGTTATAGCTGCAAATGGTGGGCCAACTCAATACTGAACCCTACAGACTAAGCCCCCGTACACACGGTCGGAAATTCCGACCACAAAATCCGTCAGATTTTTTCAGACGGATTTTGTCCGACACTGGTGTTGCATACACACGGTCGGACAAAGTTGTCGGAAAATCCAATAATTCTGAACGTGGTGACGTTCGTTGCGTACGACGAAACTATGTAGAGGCTATTAGCCAATAGCTTTGGTCTCATAATTTGATCTGAGCATGCGTGGCACTTTGTCCGTCGGAATTCTCTACACACGATCGGAAAAAGTCAGATCGGATTTTGTTGTCGGAAAATTTGAGAGCAGGATCTCAAATTTTTTCCGATGGAAAAAGTCCGATGGAGCCCACACACGGGCGGATTTTCCGGCAACATGGTCCAATCGGACAATTTTTGCCGTCGGAATTTCCGACCGTGTGTACGGGGCATAAGACTGGGATGCCATTAAAGTTTAGGTGCGTGTAAAGGCAGGCGCCCCAATACTTTTGGCAATATAGTGTATTTATAACTGATATAGTTCATTATCTGATACTGAAACGAATGCTCTCAAAACGGCCTCACCAATTCCTTCATGGAGACAAAACACCAGTGCAGAGTCTGATTGTCCCCAAGCAATGATTGAATTGTATTGATAGATTTTATTGGACTGTTTACATTCACTGTTATAATGACATTTGAAAACCTTTAGGTAGGATCTGATGATAATGATGATTGGTTCTGTGTATCATTTTCCCACTGTAATACCTCATTCCCAGCAGCTCTTTTTATTTTCCATAGTGTGTGCTGATTTATGTGGTTAATGTTCTGCATTTAATTAACATGTAATCAGCTAACAATGAACTATTAAGTAATAGAACGCAGCCGCATAAATCAATTTAGTTTATTCATTAACTTAACAACAACATGCTCATTCATAATGTAGAATGACACGTGATCCCTCCCATCTGTCATTTTGTTCCATTGATGACAACAGGCTGGATTAAAGCTGAACTCCGGGATAAGCAAATGTTGTCTAAATACATTTATCATGTGTATTCTTCTTTGAGTCTTGGTGCATTTCTTCCAGATATGTGCAGTAATCCAGTGTGAAACTTTCCCTCTTGGCAGAAGCTTCCTGTAATAAAGACCGCTCACTGCTGCTCTCTCTCCTTGTGCAGGGTGACTGGTCTTGTCTCCGCCCCTTCCTGTAGGAAACCTGTAGTGGGTGGGGCTACTGGGCCGCTCAGGCTATAAGCAGCACCGTGATGATAGCACTGCTACTTTTACAAGGTAATATCCAATGGCGGCCCACCCATAAACCATGTGCCCGGCCCCTAATCTCCATGTGGGGCGCTGGATTCCAACTGGGTTTTTTTTTTTTTTTAGAAGCACGTGATTAGAGACTGAGGCTCTAATTGGCTTCAAAAAGGGTGGGCTCAGGGGGCAGAGCACTGCCCCCTGAGTCCACCCAGTTGTGTGACATTAGCGAATCAATATTCGCTAATGTCTTCCTGCTTCTCCTCCAATCAGGAAGTGGGTCCTGAGACTCGATTGTCAAATCGGGTCTCAGGACCCACTTTCTGTTCAGCTGGGAGGAGAAGCAATGGCCCCCCAGCTCTTCCCTCCGCAAAAAATTTGGAGCACCAGCCACCACTGGTAATATCTGCCAGATCACCAGGTCAAAACAGATGATTGGTAAGCTTACACTGACGACAGGAATTAAATTGTGCGAGTTCATCTGAACTCACACGATTTCATTCCTGCATGTCAGTCCCAACTTCAGGGCGATTTCAGAGACATCTGTGCGGGTTTCTTTGAGGATGTCTATTGAAATCGCACCCTGAACTTGCCAAAAGTAGTACCGATTCGGACAGTGCCATTGCCGGCAACAGCCGCCGATTTGGCATGCGATTTGACATATCAAATCGCATGCCAAGTTGCTGCAATGGGAACCAGGGCTAAAGGACAAATTTTAACTGTCTATCATTAGTCTACCAAAAAACTGACTTACCGTAGCAATATTTTCACATTTATTATATCCCAAATTGTGAAATATAAAATTGTATATCCAGCATCTTAGTTAAAGTATTACTAAACCCAGGACCCTGCATTCACTATATCTGGTCTCCCACAGTACTCAGAACATGGAAATGCAATCATTTTAATAAATATAAACTGCTAAATACCCTTTCTCATCAGCAGTATATGGCAGTCTTTTGACTTCCATCAGTGTCTGATTAAAGCTTGTAGGAGGAGTTTCCATTCTCCCCTGATTTTCCTATGAGGATACAGGACCCCTGACCCTCTGTCTGAACAGTGTCGTCTGGCCCTGTGTTGTTCACATGCACCCTCCCAAAAAAAAAAAAAAAAAACTCTCTAGCAATACACACCACACTTAGCATGTGTAGGGTGCCCCCAAGGCTCTATACTATCAACAGATGGATTGGGGACAGTAAAAGATGAGGATGATCAGAGAAGACAGGATCAAACAAACTTTTTACTAGAGCTGGGACATTTTCTCCAAAAAAAAAAACTTGATTCGAGTTTCTTTTTTTGATGGACACCGCGCTGGTCCTGAGGAGCTGCGGGCAGAAGTTTTTAGGTGAGGCCGCGGCTTTGGCCTAGTCCGTGGCATCCGGCCTCGCGGACCAGGCTGAAGCCTCGCCTAAAAACTCCTGCCTGCAGCTCCTCAGGACCGGCGTGGTGTCAGCGCCGGTCCTGGGGAGCTGCAGGCAGGAGTTTTTAGGCAAGGCCGCGGCTTCGGTCTAGTCTGCAACGTCCGGCCTCGTGGACTAGGCCGAAGCCGCGGCCTCGCCTAAAAACTCCTGCCCGCAGCACCTCAGGAATGCCACGGTCCTGGTGAAGAAAAAAAAATAAGATTTGCTGAAATTTTTAATCTATTTTACCTCTCAACTCGATTCAAGATTTAAATCGATTTTTTCCCCAGCCCTACTTTTTACACAATGCAGAGAGTTAACCCCTTAGGTTCTATAATGAGTAGAACAAGCACGCTTTACTGCATATACAGACTGATTTTACTGTTGTGGGTTTAGTTATACTTTAACTGCAACTAACACAGCATTTAAATTGTGTGTGTGGATTTATTTGTGCATAGGATGCCGGCTTTTCTAAGCACTCCCAGCTTTTAGCTTCTTGTATAAACCACCAATTACATTTTATGTACTAGCAAGCCGCGGCGGAGTTCTTTTAATTCAGGATATTTTAGATCAGCGTTGACTAGATGATGTTCTTCCCTCACAAATCGTGTAGATATTTATAATGTAGGGTGGTACACCGGTACACCCAGATAACCTGACATGTCATGCGTAGCCTTAGTAATCACATATTTTTTTTATATTCTACATCTTATCTGAACAAATTATTTCAAGGTGATTAAACAAAGGAACACAACACCCGCGATACATTAATGTGAAAGTGATATCACCCTGCATACACAGATAACTCCTAAAGAAAATCAGCTTTGTTTGTTATGTGCAGCAAATATTGGAAATGATTTTACTTATCAATGTCGATGTTTAGTTTGGTGCAGCGCCATGAATTTCAGATACAGTCGCGGCCTTCCTTCTTCTTATTTATAATTAACACATTCAGTTCCTAAGCCTGTGGAAGTGCTGAATTTCAGGTTTGTATAGAAATTTCTGCCGGGTCTGCCAGGACAGTAAAGAGGGTTATGGGATACATAAAGCTATAGTCTACAAACATTTGGTGCTGACATAGGAAGCTTTAAAGGAGAAATCTCATGAGCATTAAAAAACTTTAAATTACAGGTCCATACTTTCAGGTCTAAATGCCTGGTTTAGCTTCTCCAAGGAAAGGTATTGAAATGTGAAGAAAATCCCTTCTTTATTCCTTGTTTTCCAGTTTCTCTGCTCCTCCCTCAATTGAAGCCCAATTTGTGGGTGTTACTAATATTGAGCTTAGTTTCCACCACCCCCTGTTCAGTTAGCGTGCCTGGGAGAGGGGGTGTGTCAGCTTAAGGGCTCCTACTTAGTTCCCGTTCCACTAACTCTGTCTTTTCATTGGTCGCTAGGAGACTGGGCCAGACAGTTGCATTTTATGGTAAGACTGGTGGCTGGGCCACTGGTTGTTATGGTGCATCTCAACCACCAGCATCCTAGCAACCAATGATGCTGTGCAGCAACTGCCAGTGTCCTAGTAATCCATGAAGTTGTGTGCCCAGCTTCCTGGGTCCTAGCACCAATGAAAATACAGAGTGGGAGTAACAGGGGAACTGCCATGCCTCCTCCTTCTGCATTCTTAGGTCTCATGCACACTGGATGTTTTTTCAGCTGCTAATAGGGGCGTCTGGCATTTTCTTTCCCCCTGCCTCTAAATGCCCCTGCACACCTCTGAATCTTAGCTTATGTGTCCATGCACACATAGGCTTTCAGAGTTTAACCACTTGCCAACGAGCCGCCATCGTTATACGGCGGCAGGTAGGCTCTCCTGCGCAAATCGCCATACCTGTACGGCGTCGCGCGCATTTGCGGGAGCGTGCCCGCAGGTTGGGCAGACTCGATGTCCGCCGGCGACCCACGAATGCCTAGTACAGAGGCAGAACAGGGATCTGCAAGTGTAAAGAAGGGGATCCCCATTCTGATGTATCAGAGATCTTCTGTTCCCAGTGATCAGGAACAGTGATCTCTGTCATGTCCCAGTGAGCCCATCCCACCCCCCTACAGTTATAACACATCTAGGGAACACACTTAGCCCCTTGATCGCCCCCTAGTGTTAACCCCTTCCCTGCCAGTGTCCTTTTTACATTGATCGGTGCATTTTTATAGCAAGTAGAAGCGATAACTTTTGCGCAAAACAAACAATATACGCCTACTGCGATTTATTTTTATTTTTTTACCAAAGATATGGCCTAAACGGATGAATACATGTTATATATATATATATATATATATATATAATTTTTTTTTTTTTTTTTTTTATTTTTTTGGATATGTATTATAGCAAAAAGTAAAATAAATTACTTTTTTTTTTTCAAAATCGTGGCTCTTTGTTTATAGCGCAAAAAAGGTGAGAGGTCAGAGGTGATCAAATACCACCAAAAGAAAGCTCTATTTGTGGGAAAAAAAGGACATCAATTTTGTTTGGGTACAACACCGCACGATGGGGCAATTGTCAGTTAAAGCAATGCAGTGCCGTATTGCAAAAAATGGCCTGGTCATTAAGGGCCAAATGAGAGGCACCTCTGGGCAAGAACAAACAAGTAGTTGTAGCAACACTCACATTATTGTTGTGAAAGACAGGCAAAGTAAGGTCCCATACAATAAGGGGCATCAGTGTAGGCAGTCCCTGGTATGGATGTGCTGTTCCTGTGCTCGTCTCCAGCACCGCTAGATGTTTTTCCGGCCGACAGAATGGGTGAATGGGCGTCAGAACGAGGCTTGGAATGTAGACTGAAATCCAGGTGGAGGATGATGACGTCACTGGAAATGCAACGTGTTTCTCAAGCTGGCAGGCCGTGAATAGCGTGACGGCCGTGCTCCTTTCTCAAGCTGTTAAGAAAGGAGCGCAGCCGTCACAGTTTGTCATAAAATTTTGCAAACAGGTAATTTTTTCTCCTTCATTGATATGCGCTGATGAGGCGGCACTGGTGGGCACTGATAGGCTGAACTGGTGGGCACTGATAGGCTGCACTGATAGGCACAGATAAGGCAGCACTGATAGGCACAGATAAGGCGGTACTGATGGGGACAGACAGGGGCGGACTGACAACTCATGGGGCCCCCGGGCAATAGGAGATTATGGGGCCCCCAGGCAATCAGAGATTATGGGGCCACACAGTATACACACACACAGTATACAATCACACAGTATACACGGACATGTTTCTTTTGGCTGAGAAGGTACTAGAGAGGTGTGGCAGCTATAATCTCTGCATTTTTAAACCAAAAGGATGTCGGTAAGAGACATTTCAGAAACAGATGTAAAAAAAACACAGATTTTTACATACTGTCCCTGGTTTTACTGAGGCTGGCAACCCTGATGGGGCCCCCTAGTGGTCTGGGGCCCTCGGGAAGTGCCCGAGTAGCCGAATGGTCAGTCCGCCCCTGGGGACAGATAAGATGGTACTGATGGGCACAAATAAGGTGCCACTGATTGCCACTGATAAGAGGGCACTGATGGGTGGCACTATAGGGCACTGAAGGCCCTGATAGGTGTTACTGATAGGTACCACTGATAGATGGCACTGATGGGCACTGGTAGGTGACACTGATGGGCAGCACTGATTGGTGGCACTGATAGGTGGCAGTGGGCACTGATGGGTGACACTGTGGGCACTGATGGGTGGCGCTGGTGGGCACTGGTAGGTGGCACAGTTGTGCACCGGTAGGTGGCACAGGTGGGCACAGATGAGCTAGCGGGAGCTCTCCTTGATCCTGATGTCCCTCTGAGAGCCGCCGGTGATCGACTTTTTTCTCCTCCACGCTATCAGCGCGAGGAGAAAAAATAGCCAATTACCGGCTCTGTTTATATCACATGATCAGCTGTCATCAGCTGACAACTGATCACGTGGTAAGGGGTCAGGGGGGGCATGCAGGCCACTCGGGCACGGGAGGACGTCTATTGATGTTCTCCCGGCAAAGTAGGTCCGCATTGTAGCCGTCATTCGGCCAGAGCGCGGATCTGAAGAAGTTAATGGAGGACAGGACCCCATCAGACAATTTGAAAGAAAACTGTTGTATTTTCCAACATGTTCCACTAGATTAGCCTTTCTAACACAGAGGAACCCTTGAAATACATTTCCGGCCTCAGGAAACCCCTGCTAAAAAGGACTATAGCTAGAGCTCATGTTAGTGTGATGGTCAGTGAGAAGAATGCTCCTTACACTTGTGATCATTGGGAAGAATTATCTCCTTACAGATAGCTAAAAGGATCAATGGTGGGAACTTATCTGGGAGGCAGAAATTGCTCATTGCTCAGGGAACCCCTAGCAACCCCTGGAGGAACCCCTGGGGTTCCATGGAACTCTGGTTGAGAAACCCTGCACTTGGGTCTCCTCAAATTGATTGCTCAGCAGTTGATAGAATATATTAGATTATTTATTAAATTCTATGTACATTTTGGGTGAAATGTATGGGCAGCATAAGTGTGAGATATAAGGATAGGCTACCTAGGGACACCACAGCAGCGTGATGTACGGCAGGTCATGTTTAAGAGCCTGTTTGCATTTTCAGCTTGAGTTATGAGATAATGATAAACCTATTGTAAGCACGTGAAGTGTTTCTACTATGACAACCATTGGAAAGGCTCTTAAGTGGAATTAGCACATGTATTATGAAGCCTGGAAGACCTGTGAAATAACCCTAGAATGAAGGGAACGCAGTATTTGTGGAGTGATAATGTGTTTCCTGTCCAGAGTCCTATTTGCACAGCTGAGATTTCTGGCTGATGGGCTGCAGTGTGGAGAACAGGGTGCGGTGCCTCGTGTACGGATGGATGTGTATTATTTTCTGTCACTGATAGAGATACAGGTGGATGGGAGACCCCTGCAGGATGGGGACTTAATTAAAAAAAAATGTAATACAGTTCACTAACCACCCACATTTTATGTTATTTCAACATTTTATTTTATTTTACATTGCGTAAGTTTAATTTTTAACTTGTGCATTTTTACAGACGTGATCATAGGCATGCGCACAGGGTGTGCCAGGTGTGCCTGGGCACACCCTAATCACCCTGTGTTGCCCGGAATCCCCCTGCTGCTTGGCTACAGAGAAAGGGGCTGGGGAATCTCTGTCCTCAGTCCCTCTCTCTGTCTCAAAAGTGAGACATCAGGGGTCTGTTTAGACCCCTAATATTTTACAAAAGCCCTGAAAAAAAAAAAAAGTTATAAAGATTTATTGTAAAGAAAAAAAAATTAAATTGTAAGAAATAATAAAAAATTAAATTGTAAAAAAGTAATAATAAAAAAATATAAAAACTAAACTACTGACAATAATCTGTGCCCTACTGACACCAACCTCTACCCTACTGACATTGTCAACTGCTTTACTGACACTGTCCATTGGCCTACTGTTTATATATATATATATATATATATATATATATATATATATATATACACACACACGCATGTGTGTTTGAGCTTTGAGGTGCGTACCATAATGCAATAGGCTGCACACACCTATGGACATGATGTTCCATACTTATGTGTGTATTGTGTATGCTGTGTGTATGTGTGTAGTGTGTATTGTGTATGCTGTGTGTATGTGTGTAGTGTGTATTGTGTATGCTGTGTGTATGTGTGTAGTGTGTATTGTGTATGCTCTAGTGGTAATCTGTTTATAAGGAAATATGATTGATGTATTAAAGTTTATCGAAACCCAAGAACAAAGGTCTTATATATTGCAGCTTACCAGTCCATAAATGTGGTGGCTGGGTTGTTTGTTTTCAGGCTTTTTCTTTTCTTTTCACTTGGGGTGTATTTATAAAAAAAATTTGCATAGCAACTTGCCCATTGAAAGTGAAAGTACATTCCTTCTGCGCCAATGAGGCAAAAAATAATCCTATAAGACCATCTTCTGTGCTGGGCAAATGTTTTTCATTGTTTTAAAAGAGAAAATACCGCATTTGGCCAACAGATGGAGCTAAGTATCATAAGAAATTCCTATAATAATTAACACCATTTAGCAGCAAAATGTGGTATTTTTCGTATTTATTCAATGAAAAATATTTTCCCAGCATAGGAAAATAACCTAATAATATTTGTTAGCCCCAGTAAATCGTAACTGTCACATACCTTATGGCAGAGCCTGACGTGTAGAGGAAGGCCTCCGTACAGCCCTGGCTCAGGGAACACTGATGTTGAGTCAGTGGCCATGAGAGCATGGTAAGGTATGAGTGCCTGTATGATCATCCGCCAGTTGCAGAGGTGCGAGCAGGTGCATCACCAGAGTTGGACCGGGTAGCTGTAGCAGCAGATAGCAGCAGCAGGAACAGCAGACCCTGGGCTGGGTCTGACAGCTGCTGATGGCAGGTGCAGGACTGACAGCACACAGCAGGAGCCAGGCAGTATGCAGGGCAGACAGATGACTGGATGCAAGGTCAGACAAGCCAGGTCAGCAATGGGCGGTCAGATGCAGGCATAAATGGCAAGCAGAGAATGGTCAGGATCAGCGGGGGGGATGTGCTATAAGGAGCGCAGCCCCCCTAATCTTCATGCGCCGGCCCCTAATCTCCAAGCGGGGTGCCAGACGCATGGATTTCTATTTTTGTTTTTTTTTGTTTTAGAAGCACATAATTAGAGTCTGAGGCTCTAATTGGCTTTTTAAAAGGTTAGACTCGGGCGCAGAGCACTGTGTCCCCCGAGCCCACCCACTTGGGACATTAGCGAAAATAATTCGCTATTGTCTTCCTGCTTCTCCTCCTGGCCAATCCGGCCAGGAAGCGAGTTTTAAGACCAGATTGGTCGGGAGGAGAAGCGACCGGATTGGCCAGGAGGAGAAGTGACCAGATTGGCTAGAAGGAGAAGCTGCCTGTAACCTGGATGGGGTAAGTGCGGAGGTGGCTGAGGGGCGGGGTGGGGATTTTGTTTGCCGCCCCCCCCCCCCCCCCCCAAAAAAATGGAGCACCAGCCGCCACTGGTCAGGATACAGGCAGAGGTTGGCACACAGGATTAGGCAGAAGAGCATGAGGCAATGAAGTCCAGAAGCAAGCCAAGGTCAGGGCAGGTAACATTCAAACATGGTCAGGACAAGCCGGGTCAATCACAGAAGTCAGGCACAGGAACAGATTCAGGAACACGGGTAATAGCTGCAGATCAGACAACAACCAACTAGTGCAGCTGCTGAACTTAGATAGGCCACTTGGCGCCAGAATCAGTAGCGAATACGCACGTCTACGCACCGCAAGATGGCCACCCACAGGGATGCACCCGCACATTTGTGTGCACCTCAGAGCTTCAGCTGACAGTAACAAAGTTAGCTTGGACGTCTGACGACAGCTTCACCCTCTGCCAGTAATCAAACTACCTGTGTTGCGCTCAAAAGTACCATAATGTAAATTGGCTGTATCAACAAAATGAAGTATAATCATATAAATAAATAAATAAATCAAGAGTCCAACAAATTATGCCCAAAACAAAACAAAAAAACATGAATGTGCAGAATAAAATTCTTCCTTCTTCAGAAGAAATGGTGCCAATAGAATCAACAGTGACCAAGATGTGGGGTTAGCAGAGCAGCATGACCCCCTTATTCAGAGTGGTCACTATATGCTCAATATGTATATACAGGCATAAATGGTATCTATCCACGTATGTCCTAGGACCTCCCATAAGAACCACTCACCATCGGCCTTATTACATCTCTCAGCAGCATGAATTCAGGCAGAAACAAACATACAAACATGTCAATCAGTAAATGTATTTAACTTAAAAATACACTCACATAAAGGTAAAAACAATGTGCATTAAAAAAGAGTCACCAAGCTGGCATATGGTATACACTTCTGGTTCACTTCCAATACGCGATGACGTCAGTCAATCACTGAAGCCCCAACTCTGCCCTTGGCTCCATTCATAAAGTTTGCTTTACATCTCGGAGTAGCTCCAGTAACCTCATTGGACATGCGGTTCCCCACGTCTAGTGTGCGCTGCCTGCGATGTACGTGAATTGCATACACAGGGTAATGCCAGGAGCTTACAAGGTGTGACCATTGAGAAGAAAAACTCAATTGCCATCATTGAAGATGAACAATGAAACCTTCACCCGTTCAGTGTTTGACTTCAAGTGAACCGTAAAGCAGAATCTTGTTCTGACTTTTCACAATGCTTACGGGAACATATGATATAGTAGATGATTCTCAATAACTCTTGTCTCTCTATGTTGACAGTCATTAAAAAAAGACACTCAGCAGATCACTCATTCCGAGTCCAGGAACATGTTTCCTGCATGTCTGTCAGTGTTAGGATTAAAGTGACAATGCAACACTCGCTTTGGGTGCAGCCATGTTGTATCATCATCTGCTGTGACCAGACTCAGAAAACGCTACTTTCAGTCAGGGGATTGCTAGGTGGCAAAAAGACCAGGGGCTTCAGCCCGAAGTCCAAGGCCGGCATGGGGCGCAGGGTTTTTTGGCAGGGCGGTGGGGTTGTGTGGTGGGCGGTAAGGTAAGCTCACTTGCTGGTTGCTGCCTGGCTTACCAGTGCCCTTACACACACTGACCTACCTGACACGCACTGACCTACCTGACACACACTGACCTACCTGACATACACTGACTTACCTACCTGACACGCACTGACCTACCTACCTGACACGCACTGCCCTACCTACCTGACATACACTGTCTCTCCTGACAGAACGGAGATCTGTCTGTTTACATTGACAGATCTCCATTCTGTCTCTCTCAGGAGCGATCGCAAGTTGACATTGCGGGCACGCGCATCGCATCCGTCGTCGCACGTGCCCCCTAGAGCTCTTAAAGCGGCCGACGTACAGCTACGGTGATTCGCCCAGGGGAGCCAACCTGCCGCAGTATAACTGGTGTCATGGCCTCTGCCCCTGGTTTCTGGTTTGAGGGTGACTCCCTTCTCTTGTAGCATCCTTTGGAGACACCCTTGCGTGCATAGACTAGCGTTGTGTCCCCCTACACCAGGATTTCCCAACCTTTTGAAGAGCGAGGGCCACTTAAGTGACTTGGAAACCGGTCGCGGGCCACATTGAGTGGAGCGGGCGGATGACAGGTCCGTATCCACTCTGCAAATGCACAGCAGACACGGACACAGCCCACTCTACTCTATGGGCCCTATGATCCAATCTGCCCAGATGGAAGTGGACGGATCCCCTTCTGTTTTTTTTAGTGGATCGGATTGAAGGTAGGCGTGTGTAAACAGACACAAGTCCGTTTACATCTGCCTCTTCATAGAGGTGAATGGAGGGTCCGATTGGGTTGGACCAATTGTGTAAAAGGGTCCTAAGACTGTTTTTACACTGATGCGCTGTGGTTTGCCCACACTGAGGTAGCCGTGCACCTGTGGCTTCCCTGCGGGTTAGCTGCACTTTGCTGAAAGCACACCAAACCCGCAGAAAAACAGAAGTCTATGGATCAGTGCAGGTAACCCGCTGGTGCAGTGCACTGCACTTGCCGATCCGTTTGAAAGCAGCCCAGTAACCACTGCAGAAGAGATATACCCATGTATAAACTTATTTTTAATAAAAGTCTTCCATTCAGGTATCACCGGCTGTTGCTGTCCCAGGCAGAGTGCATTTGGTATCACTCCGCCTGTGATATACAGGAAGCAACGGCTTATGTGGCTCTGCTCTGCAGCCGCTTCCTTCCTCTACTGCCGGCTTCATTTATAACACTGGGTGCTCTGGGATGACGGGTCGGGAACCCGCAATCTGGGCTTGCCAAGCCCAGGGCATAAGAAAAAGGAAGGTGGGACTTTAAATGAGGCTACTGATTTGTGGGGGTGAGATAATTAAAAAGTATATTTAATCGGCATATTGAGTCTGACAATACATAACAAGCAAAGGTCCATAAAGACATGGATGAGAGAGTTTGGGGTGGAGGAACTTGACTGGCCTGCACAGAGTTCTGACCTCAACATGATAGAACACCTTTGGGATGAATTCCTGCGGAGACTGCGAGCCAGGCCTTCTCATACAAAATCAGTGCCTGACCTCACAAATGTGAATCTGGAAGAATGGTCAAACATTCCCATAGACACACTCCTAAAGCTGTTATAGCTGCAAAGGGTGGGCCAACTCAATATTGAACTCTATGGACTAAGACTGGGATGCCATTAAAGTTCATGTGTGTGTAATGCCGCGTACACACGGTCGGAATTCTCGTCGGAATAAGCCCTGATGGTTTTCCCGTCGGAATACCGACGGAATTTCGCTCAAACTGTCTTGCCTACACACGGTCACACCAAATTCCGATCGTCAATAACACCACGACTTAAAAAACGATCGACTGCACTATAAAAGGGAAGTTTAATGCTTCTGAGCATGCGTCGAATTGTTTCCGAGCATGCGTCGGAATTTTGCGTGTCGGAATTGCATACACACGATCGGAAAATCCGATAGAAAGGTTTTCGGTCGGAAAAATTAAGAACAGGTTCTCAATCCAAAGTCCGTCGGAAATTCCGACAGAAAAAGACCGATGGGCATACACACGGTCAGAAAATCTGATGAAAAGCTCCCATCGGACTGTTTCCATCGGAAATTCCGACCGTGTATACGCGGCATAAAGGCAGGTGTCCCAATACTTTTGGTAATATAGTGTAGATTAATTACCAGCTCTGCAAAACACTAAACTATAACATAGTCAGCACTATTTCCTTTAGTTGACCATATAGCATGTTTATGTAAAGCATGTACAACTACAATACATCCCCCTTTAAGTCACACTGGTATTGGCAGGGGGTGTGTACAGTGTTGGATACAGTTGGGTACACAGCGATATTGTCTCAATGGCCTGTGAATTCCTGCTGAGTAAACGGGTTCTGTGCCAAGGTATCGTGGACTTCCTGAAATGCCCCCCACTGACCAAACAATGAAACGCCCAGAATATTTGCTTGAGATCTGCTGTCTAGGTTCAGCGAGCAGAAAATCGAACAATGTCAGTCCAAACAAAAGCCACGCTATGCCTGACCAGCCGAGGGGAGGAATGTGGGATTATGTGACCGGCTACTGGATACTGAAAGTGTGATACAGATTTGTAACATCCCAAAAAAGATTCGATGAGAAGCCGAGCGATTCTGTATTTATCGGAGAGTCGTCCTGAATTATTGTTCAAAATAATTTAATGTGTTTTTACTTTTCTTGCTGCATCGGGTATTCACATTCACAAAGGCCATATACTGTTTTATAGCATCCCATTCCTTATACCTGTACAGAAAAGATCAACGGCTCCACCTATTCATCACAAATCCTAAAAACGGGTTTGCTCTTTATTAAAGCGGTAGTAAAATCGAAATAATAAAAAAAGTTTTGACTTGCAAGGTAAAGGCATAATGTGCTAGTATGTAGGGATGCACCGATACCATTTTTTTACGAGTATGAGTACCGATACTTTTTTTTTTTTTAGTACTCGCCGATACCAATTGCCGATACCAATTGCCGATACCTAACGAAACTGTTTTGTTTTCACCACACAGGTGTCAGCAATAGTACAAAGCATTGAAAAGTTATTTACAAATTAAATAAATCGATTTTTTTTTTTTTTTTGCGGGGGACTCGCGCATGCACAGTAGGAAGCGGGGCTCCACTGCCTGTTTCCCTTAGTGAGGATGGCGGTGCCGGCACATGATACGAGGGACGTATCGGCCTCGGGGGGGGGGGGGGTGACATCGCAGGTGCCCTGGACAGGTAAGTGTCCTTATTAAAAGTCAGCAGCTACAGTGTTTGTAGCTGCTGACTTTAAACAAAAAAAATTTTAAATTAAAAAAAAAATTTTACGGCTGGAACACCCCTTTAAGGCTGATTAGAGTAAATTAAGGATTAATAATGGGTTAAACAGAGGAACATTTGTTCATCCCTTTGATCTGCAGATGAAGAAACAGAAAGATACAAAAAGAAACAATGTTTCTTTTTATTTTAGCTTCAGGGGCTGAGCAATGTTGTTAATTAACAAAACCGTCTGCTTTTTTTTTTTTTGACAGTTCCAATTACCGGACTTCTTTAACACTTCGGCTGTCAACAGGGAAGACCCACTGACAGCTTAAAGAACCGAGCCTGAAAGTATTTGTTTCAGCCATCGGTGCATTTGCACAAGTACCGATACTTGTGCAAATACTCGGTATCGGCACCGATAGTAGTATCGGTGCAACCCTACTTGTATGCATTGCATACTAGCACATTATGAAAGATTTACCTTAAAGCAGATCTTCACTGCATCTGACCACCACAAACCAAAAGCAATATTTAATTAATTTTTAATATTCAGAGCAAACTCCCCCATCCATCCATGTCTCAATGCTTTATTTTGTTGAGAAATCACTTTGGAAAACAACCCCTAGCATTTCTGACCATGGCCATCTTGAGTAAGGGCAAATGATTCTTGTAGCATTTACTTCCTGGAATCTATCTGTCCTTAGCTCAAGCATGCAGGTGTTTTTCGTCAGATTAGGCGACCCGCCAGATTTTGTGGAAGTTCTGTCGCCGCCATCTTGCTACACCTCACACTCGTCCACAGTAAGGATACAGTGAGAAGGTGGCAAGCAGACAACGTATTGGAGAACTCTGGCTCTGACTTAGCAGAGGTTGTATTAGACTTCTGCCAAAGAGACCACTGCTTCCCCACAAAGAGGAAGGGTCCCACTCTGTAGCTGTCGGCAGGGGACAGGCTTCTCTACTCAGGCTGTAGTTTCTTTAGAAAGAAAATGGAACTGTAAGACATTGAACACCTCTTGTTTTCACGCACCTGGAAGGTATATAGCTTATTTAAACTGAAAGTTTAAGGATTTAGGTTTAGTAGAAGGAGCCATGTATATCTTTCATTTTGTGCCCCAATAGTGCATCCATACTAATCTGCTTTATAGCACAGATACAGCCTTTTACCAAGAGTAATAGCCACTTGGCTGTTCTTGGTGACATCAGAGAAAATAATTTGCAGTATGAGACCTTGCCATAGATGGGCAAGTCTACAGACAAAGAAATATTTGAATTTGTCAATTTGTAGTGATAAACGATCGATGTCCACTTGTGTTTTATACAGGTCTGAGAAGTCGGCAATTCACAGGAGCTGAAGATTCCGCAAGACAGGATGCCTTTACTGAATTTCCTAATCCTCTGCCTCATCCACTTCTTCATCACACTGAAACCCAGCGCTTTTGCCAGAAATGTCAATTTCCATAATGTGAGACCGCCTGCAGATCGTAAGTAGCTTTTCTATTGGCTATTGCCAGTCTACTCTTAGGATAATATAGTTACATATACATTTTTTTGGTCAATGGCCAACCAGCTGTTTTTGGCCATTACAATTGGTTGCTCAACAACACTCAGGGACAATGCTCGGAGGTGGGTAGGGGGTGGAGACAAGGGGTGACTTGGAATGGGGGAGTATCTGCACCTATTCTCTGAGATAAAAAGCCCTGTCAACAATACCAGCCACTCAGCAGCTGGGAGCTCCTGGTGAGATATTTGACTTTGTCTAAAGTTGCAGTCCACTTCGCCCAGAGGGCCTTCAGGTACTCGATCCTCTAGCTCAGGTTCACTGCCCTGGACCCCTACTGGATACAAAATTTACCAAGATCACTGTTAAAAATAGGCAGAAATTGATATTGTCCATAAAATTTCCAATGGAAGCACCTTGATCTTGCCTTAAAGAAAATCTGTAAAGCTGCACTGTAGGCAGACATAAATGGTCATCATTTTGTTCTGTTATAGTTTTTAAAAAATATATATTATTTAAGCCCAACTCTGGGCAGATAAAAAAATTATCCTTTGCCGTGGGGACTATGCCCACACTACAAGGGTTAATAGCTCACCCAGTCGAGAGAAGAAACAGTTTTACTTATCTAATCCTTTACTCCAAGGATATGCAATTAGCGGACCTCCAGCTGTTGCAGAACTACAAGTCCCATGAGGCATAGCAAGACTCAGCCACAAGCATGACACCCAGAGGCAGAGGCATGATGGGACTTGTAGTTTTGCAACAGCTGGAGGCCCGCTAATTGCATATCCCTGCTCAACTCCCTCCGCTATAGATGTTCCCCCAAAATCTGGGCAGTGGACTGTCTCTCATTGTCCTCACATCCAGGGCAGGGCTATGGACCCTTCTCTGGTCTAGATGATGTCAGACTCTAGACCTGGGGTCTTTAAACTATTGCCCTCCAGTTGTTCAGGAACTACAATTCCCATCAGGTCTAGTCATGTCTGTGAATGTCAGAGTTTTACAATGCCTCATGGGACGTGTAGTTCCGCAACAGCTGGAGGGCCGTAGTTTGGAGATCCTTGCTCTAGACTACAGAAGCGTGAGGGTGCAGAAGCTTCATGGCCCAGTCTAGCTGCAGGCAGAAGTGGAGGCTTGAGTAAGTATATTTCCTTTTATTGCACCCCTAGACATAAATAAGCAATTAACCCTTGCAGTACGGGCACAGTCCCACTGCAAGGGATCATTTTTTTCTTTGCTCAGAGTTGGGCTTTGAATGTATTTTTAAACAAAGCCATTCTCAGTAGCTGAATCTGTTTTACTATTAGCTTCTAGTGAACCCCAGAACCGCAGTAATTAGATTGAGAGACAGAAGGCCAACAGACTGAGACAGATAGGTTACACTCAGTGCTGCCAGTCTGACAATTGGAGTCTGCTGATTGGAAGAAAGAGCAGAGTTGGCAGAGCAGAGATCTCATCCTCGTAATGATGTCCTTTCAATGTTCAATCAGCAGGCAGGGGGAGATTATGACATGTAAGTCAGACTCACCCCCTGAATAGTAGGAATAGCATTCCTACTATTCCTACTAGCTATGCGGGTGATACAGCAGGGCTACTCGACATTCCAGCTGCAGGACCTCTACTTTTTCCAGGGGGATCTACACACATCATGACAGACTTCGCCCAGAGGGCCTTCAGGGACTCGATCCTCCAGCTCAGGTTCACTGCCCTGGACCTGTATAGCACCCTACTGGATACACGTTGGCAGTGCATCCTTGGGGTCCAGTGCCAGATGGCAACATTAGAGGATTTTCTTGCATTATGTTCAGTCTTTGTTCAGTGTGGGTCCATTTTTCTGAGCGATTATTGCTCTAGGAATGAATCAGTCTCCTGATCCCTGTTGAAACCTTTGAGAATCTTGTAGAGTAATGCAGAGAGCTGCACAGCAGTAACCATCACCCTCATACACTGGAGGCCCTGCCTACAGGGGAAGGGTTATATCTAGGAGGGGACTTCCTGTCTTTTTTGCCAGCATTCAATCACCTGTAGGTGGCACATAACCCTGTTAGTAAGGAATGGTAAAGCTGCTCTGTGTACCGTGGTGTATCACCAAGAAATGTATGCTTCCATTGGTTCAAGCTGCACTAATGTAACTATGCATAAAAACCATACCTGGAGTTCAGCTTTAAATAAATAGAAAAAATCCAGCAGAGAGAGTGGGAGACCTTCATAAAGGCCACCACTGGAGTGCAGATCTGGAAACTCACCAATAGCATCCCCAAGGGACATAAACTGAAGGTGTGGTCCTCAAGCATCTACCAAAAACCCAAAACTCAGTGTTGTATGTAATGTCCTTTTAGCAATTGATAGTTTTTCTGCTTTGATGTTTATTATTTAGATTTATTAATATACATGCATATTTTTGTTATAGCTTCCCCATTTCCAAACAGTTTCAAGTGTTTTACGTGTGAGAAATCCAGTGACAATTACAACTGCAACAGATGGGCGGAGGACAAGTGGTGTCCACCAAGTGAGTGCCATTTTCACACCTGTGCCTAATGATGTTATTCGTTTTATAGGACAATAGCCAAATTTACAAACCTGACATTTCCTCAGTGTAGGATGAAAGAGACAGAGAGCTGCTATTCATTTTATTCGCAAAACATCCTCAAGAGATGTTGCTAGGATGAGGTTGGAGAAAGGAAGAGAAATCTTAAATGGACTCTCAGAATTTTCTTGCTGTACTTTTCTCTCGAAAACCATCTTTCAGATGAAAAGTGGTACTCTTGTAAATGGTTACCTTGTGTAACAGCCTAAATCCCGTTGCAGGGCGGCCTTGGTAGAACTTGGCTTACCGATTACCTCCTCCTTCTGGCTCGTCATTCGTTGTCTAGGGGTTCCCAGGGTTAGTACCCAGTAATGGTTGAGACTGACACTCAAAGTCCTTTTGAGGATTTTTATTTGCAAAAAAATGTTTAAACGTAACACAGTCTCTCAGTTGGGAATAGAGGGTATGGGTGATAAAGCTCAGGCACTTCAGAACTGCTGACATAAAATGAATGTCTCTCTAAATGATCCAGGGAGTAGCCACTCGCAACTGGACTCTTCAGTGTTGGATAAACCCTTGTTTGTAGATCTAGTAGCCAACAAGTGATTCAGAATTAGAAAAGTCTCTGTCACAGACTATGTTATAACCGAAGGATGGGTTTAGGAACTTTTCCTGTATCTTTCAGCCGTTGCGGCGATACCGTAGGAAATGCGGATTCAACTAGTGTCCATACATCTCAGCTCCCAGGCTCTTACCGAGCAGCCAGCTTCATGGCCCTCCTCCGAAGAGTCCTCCCCTGGTCGCTTGTACGAGTTGCTGTGCCTCTCCAATCCTAAGAGCACACCAGGACACTTCAGAATCCTCCTTCAGTTACTGCGCCTCGAACTAGCCAGTTCCGAGGCTCGGAAACGGATGGATCCCCACCCCAGACCATGAGGGCCTCTGGGGCTGGTGAGGGTGACCATGCTTACGAGGGCAGCAGACACTCCTGGGCCCGGGACCCCTCGTGGGGTTGGTCCGGACTGGAACCAGGAATCAAAAGAGCAAGCCGAACACTGAACACGTGACTTCAGCATCCTAAATTCCCCTTCCCGGAATACACAGTGGGGGCCAGACGCGCCCACTGATTGGCTCAGAGAAAGATTGGTACCTAATGCGTCCAACCAGGCTGCGTTCTCAGCCTGTCACGGGTGCTCACCTCACCTATGACCAGGCAGAACTCCAATGCAGCCCAGCCAAACTGATGTCAAAGTAAAAGACCTAGAACAATTAACCCCCAGAACTCAGGTACAGTTCTGGAAAAAACTAAATTTACAGAATAGCGCACACTTAGAAAAAGTGTCGGCGCTACACTTGTAAATCAGAGTAAGGCAAGAGATGGCAGAGGGCAGATGGATAATCAACACGTGCAGCATAGTGGCTCAGTGGTTAGCACCGCGGCCTTGCATCACTGGGGTCCTCAAATCCTGGCCAAGACTTGGATAGTAAGCTCCTTGAGCGCAGGGACTGATGTAAATAAAAAGTATGTAAAGCTCTGCATAGATTAAAGGTGCTATTGAAATATTTGCAATAAATAAATATACTAGTGTCTATACTACAGACAGTTACCTGCCAGACCAATGCTCTTATTGAAACAGTCACATGGCCCAGTTAGGAATTTTTGTCCAGTCTTTCTTGTCCCCCCCCCTTTATAAGTTGGTGCCAACTGCGTCTAGGTACTCTTCTCCATCTTCTCAATAACACTAGCAATTGTATCTATGGATTGAGTGGGGGAGACCTGCCTGAGAGTCAGATGTTTAGGGCCAATTTATATTTGGGCATTGACCTTACCCCACAAAATTTGGGCTTTTTTTTGCAAAAAGAGTGGACCCCAAACTTTACCGTTCTAAAATTGAATTCAACGTCCCAGTTAAATAATAATAGTCACCCAAAACTTATATTTAAATTTTCTGCATTTTGAATTGCATGCTGACTTTGGATAGTTCACATTTAATCTTAGATATTATGGATCCACCGATATTGGTAAGGTATTGCCATCAGTATTAGACCTGCAATGTGAAAAAACTGCTAAAAGATATTTATGGTAGAAGAGACCCTTTTCTGCCATAAAATATTTCCCCCCTGCCCTCTAGCAGTATTTTACATTGACATTGCATGCGGCAATTACATAATCTTAACCTGGCCAATCAAGGTGGCTGAAGACTTCAAAACCCAAAGAAAACAGGGAGGAGATAGAGGCACCGGCAATGGAGTGATAAGGGAGATCATGGACGATGCAACGCTGGAGAAGTGCACTTTACAAGGTAAATAGGCCATAATATGAGAAAATGCTGTGCATATTTCTACATTATGGCAAAAGCTCCAGAGAGGCCAAAACCCCTTTACTTCAGATTTCAGATGGTGCCAGACTTCCCCCAATTAACTGTGAAGTATAGTTGTAAGAGTTAAAACTTCATTATGACCTAATCAGTGTTAAATTCGTAGACTAAAATATTTCTGTCGACTAAATTAATACTATTTTAGTCGACTAAAATACAACTAAAACAATTGAGATGACTAACATACGACCAAAACTAAAATGGTATTTTGGCTAAAAGACTATGACTAAAACTAAATTTGAAATTTGATGTCAAAATTAACACTGCACTACCACGTAAGAATATGCAAGGGTCATCTACTAAGCTGACAAAAGAAAAAAAAATGAAGAAAAATGCTTTTATTTATTTTTCCTTAATATTTAATGTTGGTGATATGTTCAGGTAATATGTGCAATGGCATTACAGCCAATAGAGTTTACAGTTTTTTGGGTTTTTTATATTTTCATGTTGTACTTCTGTTTGTCAAAAAGCAATATTTTTGTTTGTTTATGAAACTTGGTTTTATTTATAAAGACGTTATACAGTGGAACCTTGGATTACAAGCATAATCCGTTCCAGGAGAATGCTTGTCGTCCAAAGCACTCGCATATCAAAGCGAGTTTCCCCATAGAAGTCAATGGAAACGAAGATAATTTGTTACACATTGACTTCTATTGCATGTAATACCGCATGTGGCCAGAGGTGGGGGGGGGGGGGCCGGAGAGACTCGGAAATACTTGGAGAACGCTCGGCTGCACTCGGAAACCCTCGGAAAGGTATTTCCAAGTGTTTCCGAGTGTTTCCAAACGGCTTTGAGTGTCACCGGTGCCCCTGCACCTCTGGCCAAATGCGGTACTGCACACTGCCGAGGCTTGAATCCTGCTCGTTTAATACATAAATAATAATATGGTATTAGATTTTTACTCCAGGAGTATATAACGAGTTTGGCTATTCTAAAGAAATGCTTAAATAATTCATTAAAATGTAACTAACCCCATTCGATTTTAGTTGACTAAAATGTACTGGAGATTTTAGTTGCCTAAAATATGACTAAAATGAAAACAATTCAGATGCCTAAAATACGACTAAAACTAAAATGGCATTTTAGTCAAAAGACTATAACTAAAATGAAATCAAAATTTGATGTCAAAATTAACACTGGACCTAATAAAAGAAGAACGAAGACTAAAACTGTGGTCAAATAATCCAAGTTATACTTAGTGGTTGTAAACCCTTACATATATCCAGTGAAGTGACTGGCCTCAGGCAATACATAGAGATGCATTGTACCTATATATCTGCAGCTCTTTCTACTCTGCATCCATTCAAAGTCCAGAATTTTCACCGCATTTCAGAAGGCAGGGAGCACAGCCCAGCATAGAGGAAAGAGCTGAGTGTAAACTGAGACCTGAGTGGAGGGAATGGACTCAGTTTAGAGAAACATGCATAGCCTAGGCTGTCAATCACCTTGCTGTGTGCTGAAGGGGGGCAAGGCCGTCTCCCAGGATTGTCTGGTGTCCGCATAGACTGCCAGAAATGACCCCTGCAGATAGCAGAGGAATGGGAGAGGAGACAGAAATCAGACTTGTTGCTTTGGATAGAGCCAAGTACACACTTTAAAAGGATAGGCTTTGTTCATTTTTCATTACAGAGGATTACAACCACATTAATGCAAGCAATTCTTTGTTTTATGTTACAGATACACATTACTGTAAAACAGTGCACCACTTCACAAGCCATGGCAAAAGTAAATCCGTCGCCAAAAAATGTGCCAGTCGGGAAGAGTGTCACAACGTGGGATGTCACCATCATCGGGACTCAGGACATACGGTGAGGATGTCATGAACTGAAGCATTTGTTATTTTTAAATCTTTTGATTAACCAGTTCCTGACCGGCGCACGACGATGTACGTCGGCAGAATGACACAAACAGGCAAATGGGCGTACAGGTACGTCCCTTTAAATTTGCCGCTGTGCCATCGCGTACGCGCCGCCGTGAGTCGGATCGTGGGTCCCGCGGACTCGAACACCACGGGGATACCCGCAATCGTCTCACGGGAAAGAAGAACGGGGAGATGCTAAAGTAAACAAGCATTTCCCCGTTCTGCCTAGCAACAGTGTCACTGATCTCTGCTCCCTGTGATTGGAGCAGTGATCAGTGATGTGTAAAACACAGCCACGCCCCCCCACATTTAGCAACACGCCCCTAGTGGTTAACCCCTTCACTGCCAGTGTCATTTACACAGGAATCAGTGCATTTGTATAGCACTGATTGCTGTATAAATGACAATGGTCCCAAAAATGTGTCAAAAATGTCCGATGTGTCCGCCATAATGTCGCAGTCACAATAAAAATTGCTGATTGCTGCCATTACTAGTAAAAAAAATTATTAATAAAAATGCCATAAAACTATCCCCTATTTTGTAAACGCTATAACTTTGCACAAACCAATCAATAATCGCTTATTGCGATTTTTTTAATAAAAATATGTAGAAGAATACGTATCGGCCTAAACTGAGGAAATAAAAAAGGATTTTTTATACATTTTTGGGGGATATTTATTAAAGCAAAAAGTAAAAAATAATGTTTTTTTTTCAAAATTGTCGCTCTTTTTTTGTTTATAGCGCAAAAAATAAAAACCGCAGAGGTGATCAAATACCACCAAAAGAAAGCTCTATTTGTGGGAAAAAAAAGGATGTCAATTTTGTTTGGGAGCCACGTCACACGACCGCGCAATTGTCAGTTAAAGCAACGCAGTACCGAATCTCAAAAAGTGGTCTGGTCTTTGGCCAGCAAAATGGTCCGGTCTGAAAGTGGTTTTAAAAGAACACATTCTATTTCATTTTTGTAGATATGACCAAAAGTATAGGGGAAACAAATCATCCTACATAAGTTTTACTTTTTTATCTGCGGTCTTCTCTTTTCTACATCCCTTCAAAGTGCTGAATTTAGATAAAAGCCTTCTGCATCGATGCGTAGCACAGAGGAGGAGGTGGGGAGCTGCAGTCAGAGCTCTTGTACAGTGTGTGAGAGCTGATTGGAGGAGAGACACACACACACAGAACGATGCAGAGCTCTCCTCCCCCATCACCATTTTATCTCTGGTTTTGGGACAATTTGTCAGAAGTGACACATGCTGATAGCAGAGGAACAAAGAACCAGAGAGAAATTACACTTAGGCCAGCCACACACAGTGCAGATTTCTTTCCTGCAACCACAGGAAATTTGCACGATTCCTCCATCAACACAGGCAGTGATGAAAGGAAATCCCTCCTGCAATAGCTTGTTCCTGGCGAGGGAAGTTGTCCCCGCCGGGAGAAGACAGTGATTATCGCTAGCAGCTATAGTAGCCGCTTAGCGATAATCGCAAGAGAATCTGGCAGGTTGGTTGTACCCAAGTTAATCGATCGATCAACTTGGTACAATCAGCCTGCCCATTAGTGGTTCGAATCATGTAAGGCCAGCCTTAGAGCTTTGAAGAGAGACAAGTAAACACTACAGATATACAGTATGTGTTTTGTTTAGATTTCATGACTGAGGTTTATAACCACTTTAAGCTTTGACAAAAACAAAACAGGAGGCAGATTGGTTTCTATGCAAAGCTGCACCAGTTTTAGTAAATCAACCCCCATGTTTTTCTGACAATTTATCTTAACTGTTGTTAGAAGAGAGAAATGCATTACCCTACCAAGTGCTCCCTCTAGTGGCTATGCTGTAAAGACATTGTACATTGACAAAAATATGGAAGAGGAAGCTCGTAATCATTTGAAAATTTTACTAAAAAAAGATACTTTGCCATTAGTTTTGATATTAGACATTTTACCAGTTGCAGTAAATAGTTTCCTCAGTTGTATCATGTTTATGTTTATCATGTTTTTTAGGCTTTGTTCACATGGGGGGTATCAATGTGTACGCCATGTGAGGGCCCTGTTTACCTGCACAGGGATGCCCAGGTGTTGCTCCATGCAGGCAGTCCCATTGATATCAACTGGGACACAGCGGCTGCACAGGCAAGGCTGTTGCTCCCAATATGGCAGAACAGGGGGCCTGTATGTGCAGCCACTGCATCCCAAATCACATCAATGGGACTACAGTATGGAGATGCACGGCACACCTGTGGGTACACAAGACCCTCACACGGGCTATTGATAGGCCTTGTGCTCAAATATTGCTTGTTAGGTATTGTAAGGGTGTGCGTTAACAATGCAAGTCCAAGAGTTATAAAAACACTCTTGTACAGCGATGTCACAAAAAAAAAAAATGGTTGCAGTTTGTAAAATGTTGATACTGGGTGCTGCTAAGTCGCTAGGCAATTTTTCACCTATTTCTGAAGGTTAGAGAAGGAAAGAAACAATGTGATGTCTTTGGGCACCTTCCAACTGCATCGGACATACCTGGCTGATCATTGAGGGCAAGGTCTATTAGGCAAATGGAATTTTCCCAGCTGCTCACCATTGTTACCAGGAATAATGCTGGAGGTGTCAGCCCAGCACATAGACACGCATGGTTGTGCAGAGTCAACATACACTATATTGTCAAAAGTATTGGGTCGCCCGCCTGCCCCTGCCCAGTGTTAGTCCGTAGAGTTCAGTATTGAGTTGGCCCACCCTTTGCAGCTATAACAGCCTCAACTCTTCTGGGAAAGCTGTCCACAAGATATAGGAGTGCGTCTATGGGAATGTTTGACTATTCTTCCAGAAGCGCATTTGTGAGGTCAGGCGCTGAATTTGGACGAGAAGGCCTGGCTCGCAGTCTCCGCTCTAATTTATCCCAAAAGTGTTCTATCGAGTTGAGGTCCAGACCAGGGGTGGCCCGTGCATTGTGGGTGCACGGGCGCCGCTCTCTCCTAACACCACCACCTTCCTCCCTATCCATATGCCTGGCCTCTTACAGGACGCCGGACACATGAATTCCTATGGCAGAAGTGTGTTTATTTGAAGCACCTGATTCGAGCCAGAGGCTCTTATAGTCTTCAAAATAGGATGGGCTTGGTGCGCAGAGAGTGCGCCCCAATCCCACCCAATTGTGTGACCATAGCAATACATTTTCGCTATTTTCACACTACAGTTACTCCCCGCCAATCAGGAGGCAGGTCAGTGAGACCTGTTTCCCGATTGGCCAAACGCCAGGCGATCCTATTGGATGCCTAGTGCTGTGGAAGAGGAGACACGCTAGAGCTGGATCCGCCGCTGCCCGGAGGACATAGGAGGAGAGGAGAGGAGGACACAGCAGGATAGGAGAGGAGGATACAGCCCGCCACATAGTGCCGGACCTCCCAGGAGGGGGGTAGGGGGTGCTGGCTGACAGTGCAGCGAGCCCCGTGGCCATCCCTGGTGCCGGGGGGGGGGGGGTTGTTCATCAGTGCCATGCCACCCGGTGCTGGTTGCTTGCCAATTTTCCCAGAAGAAAAGCCTACCAGCCGCTACTGGTCCGGACTCTGTGCAGGCCAGTCAAGTTCCTCCACCCCAAACAAAATCCAAAAAGACATGGATGAGCAAGTTTGGGGTGGAGGAACTTGACTGGCCGGCACAGTCCAACATCAGTGCTTGACCGCACAAATGCTCTTCTGGAATAATGGTTAAACATTCCCCTAGACACACTCCTAAACCTTGTGGACAGCCTTCCCAGAAGAGTTGAAGCTGGTATAGCTGCAAAGGGTGGGCCAACTCAATACCGAACCCTACGGACCAAGACTGGGATGCCATTAAAGCGGAGTTCCACCCAAAAATGGAACTTCCGCTTTAAGCACTCCTCACCCCCTTACATGCCACATTTGGCATGCAATTTTTTTTGGGGGGGGAGTGGGGGCTTCATTAGGAGGGGGACTTCCTGTCCCACTTCCTCCTTCCGTCCAGGAACCGCCTAGGCGACTGTTCGTTTTGTCTTAGGCGGCCCCTCCCTCTAGGCGATCTCCTGGGACACGTGACAGGTCCCAGGAGATCGCCTATCCACTCCGGGAGCGCAGCGCGACTCGCGCATGCGCCGCGCGTGCCCGGCCGTGAAGACGAAAACAGTCACTGCCGGGTGACCTGAGTGGCAATGGAGGCGCCGGCGAAGAGAAGGGGGAGAGGAGCGACACCCCGTTCGACCGCATCGCTGGACTGTGGAACAGGTAAGTGTCTGTTTATTAAAAGTCAACAACTACACTTTTTGTAGCTGCTGACTTTTAAAAGGCATGGAACTCCCCTTTAAAGTTCATGTGTGTGTAAACGCAGGCGTCCCAATACTTTTGAAAATATAGTGCATATATATCTACCTAAAAAACTTATTAAAAACTTATTAAAAACTGTTTCGATTTTACTAGCATCTCTAATGTCTTTTCTTCTGCTTGTAGGAATGCATAGCCTGTTGTGAAGGTATGATCTGTAATGTGGATGTTCCAACAAACCATACAAACGCCATCTTCAATGCCCTACACTCACATCGGAAATCAGATGCCCACAGGGTCACAGCACTCCTACCTACATTGCTATTATTTATGTGGGTCCTCCTCATCCTTTAGCACCGTGTTTATTGGTGTAACTTGACTTTTATTTATCCTCAATGGGAGATCTTCTACAGACATTTCTGGAATCTCAAAGTAACGTTCTGTGTAACTTATTGAAAGGACAGCAAAGGACTCTGCTTGCTGGCGGAAATATGATGTAAACTTTTATAGACAACAGAGTACTGGAAATATGTGAGCTCTTAACGGTCTTTCCTTGTAGTATAATTGGATGTCAATGATTTCCATGTTGTATGGGAACGTATTGGACGTGTAACGCCTGGTGTTTTAATCCAGGGATAAAGACAATCAACCGTACTACTCATCTACGAGAAGGTGACAATTTGGTTTCTCTTTGCCATATTTGGGCAGTAAAGGGTGACTCCGCAGCTAGGAACAAAGCTGTGATAGTTGTACATACTATTCTTCTATTGGATTATAAACTCGTCTCTCTTTATCTAGAAATTCTAGGACTCTTGTGTACAATCTTCTACAAGGGACTCAGTCTTAAATGTACTAAAAAAAAAAAAGGTACCATTTGTACCCAAGCACCAAGTTTAAAATGCTTTAGGGTCAGTAATATACAAGATGAAAGTCTCCGGGAAGATCTACATTTCCTGTGCACAAGAGCCACTTGGGTCATCACTTCCTTGGTGCAAACAGCAATCCTTAGCGATTTCAGGTCAGATCGCTATTAAATATTCATGCTGCAATACCCTATTTCAGCAGAAGGTGGCACTACAGATAAAATGCCTTGTGAAAGCTTCTGGTCCACATATATCTGATAACGGCTGGGAGGGGAATCATTTGGGATATTACCTGAAGGGGTCAGAAAAAGCGAATCTCCCCCCCCAACAGGGACAGAGACAGCAATAAAAACTTGACACTCTCACCATCATATTATGTGTGTGAACTTCACCTTTTTATTTGTGCAAAAATTATTTTAGACATTTTGTATTTTGTAATATTCAAGAAAACAAGTTCAGTTTGTACATTTATGCCTTAATAGTGTTTTTGTAAACTATTTTGTCTTTTTATTTTTTTTCCCATTTTGTACACTATTTATAATAAAACAATTAAAAATTATACAGTTGCTTAGCATGTTGTGTGACATTAACCACTTCAGCCCCGGATCAATTGGCAGCCAAAGGACCAGGCCCTTTTTGCGATTCGGCACTGCGTCGCTTTAACTGACAATTGCGCGGTCGTGCAACGTGGCTCCCAAACAAAATTGGCGTCCCTTTTTTCCCACAAATAGAGCTTTCTTTTGGTGGTATTTGATCGCCCCTGCGGTTTTTATTTTTTGCGCTATAAGCAAAAATAGAGCGACAAGTTTGAAAACAATGCAATATTTTTTGCTTTTTGCTATAATAAATATCCCCAAAAAATATAAAAAACATTTTTTTTTCCTCAGTTTAGGCCGATACGTATTCTTCTACATATTTTTGGTAAAAAGAAATCGCAATTAGCGATTATTGATTGGTTTGCGCAAAAGTTATAGCGTTTACAAAATAGGGGATAGTTTTATAGCATTTTTATTAATATTTTTTTTTTACTAGTAATGGCGGCGATCTGCGATTTTTATTGTGACTGCGACATAATGACGGACACATCGGACAATTTTGACACATTTTTGGGACTATTGTCATTTATACAGCAATCAATGCTATTTAAATGCATTGATTCCTGTATAAATGACAGTGGTAGTGAAAGAGTTAACCACTAGGGGGAGGGAGGGGTTATGGGCTGTGACGTGTTGTGTTTTTTTACATTAGGGGGCGGGGCTGACGTCTGACATCATTGATCGGCTTTCCCGATGACCGGGAACAGCAAATCAATGACAGGCAGAGTAGGAAGCGCGGGGAGAGGTTTGTTTACACATACCTCTCCCGTTCTTCAGCTCTGTGACCCGATCTGAAATTCCGACGGAAAAAGTCAGATGGAGCCCACACGCGGTCGGATTTTGTGTGTACGGGGCATAACATAAAGCAAATGTGTCAGTTGTTACAAACTGGCTTGACATCTATGCATTGAGTAATCCATGGTAAACTGCATGTTTTCCTGTGCATTACTGTAACACGTGTTTACACATCGCACTTTACAGTGCCTTGAAAAAGTATTTATACTGCCCTGTACACACGATCGGACATTCCGATAACAAAATCCATCGGATTTTTTCCGATGGATTTTGGACGAAACTTGTCTTGCATACACACGGTCGCACAAACCGACCGTGTGTACGGGGCACACCCCTTAAAATTATCCGCATTTTGTCATGTGACAACCAAAAACATAAATGTATTTTATTGGGATTTTATGTGATAGACCAACCCAAAGTGGCACATAATTGTGAAGTGGAAGGAAAAAAATGATAAATGGTTTTCAAATATTTTTTGCACATAATTGTATAATTGAAATGGAAAGAAAATGATAAATGGTTTTCAAATATTTTTTACAAATAAATATGTTAAAGGTCAATACTTTGTAGAACCCCCTTTCACTGCATTTACAGCTTCAAGACTTTTTGGGAATGTCTCTACCAGCTTTGCTCATCTAGAGAGTGAAATTTTTGCCCATTCTACTTTGCAAAATAGCTCAAGCTCTGTCAGATTGGATGGAGAGCGTCGGTGAACAGCAATTTTCAAGTCTTGCCACAGATTCTCAATTGGATTTAGGTCTGGACTTTGACTGGGCCATTCTAACACATGAATATGCTTTGAAACCATTCCAGTGTAGCTCTGGCTGTATGTTTAGAGTCGTTGTCCTGCTGGAAGGTGAATCTCCGCCCCAGTCTCAAGTCTTTTGCAGACTTAACAGGTTTTCTTCTAAGATTGCCCTGTATTTGGCTCCATCCATCTTCCCATCAACTCTGACCAGCTTCCCTGTCCCTGCTGAAGAAAATCATCCCCACAACGTGTCGCTGCCACCACCATGTTTCATGATGGGGATGGTGTGTTCAGGGTGATGTGCAATGTTAGTTTCCCTACCACACATAGCGTTTTGCTTTTAGGCCAAAAAGTTAAATTTTGGTCTCATCTGACTCGAGCACCTTATTCCACATGTTTGCTGTGTCCCCCACATGGCTTCTTTCAAACTGAAAACGGGACTTCTTATGGCTTTCTTCTTGCCATTCTTCCATAAAGGCCAGATTTGTGGAGTGCACGACTAATGATATGTGGATCTCTGTAGCTCCTCCAGAGTTACCATGGCTGCTTCTCTGATTAATGTTCTCTTTGCCCGGCCTGTCAGTTTAGGTGGACGGCCATGTCTTGGTAGGTTTGCAGTTGTGCCATACTCCGTTTCCATTTTCGGATGATGGATTGAACAGTGGTCCATGAGATGTTCAAAGCTTGGGAATTTTTTTTTTATAACCTAACCCTGCTTTAAACTTCTCTACAACTTTATCTCTGGCCTGTCTCATGTGATCCTTGGCCTTCATGGTGCTGTTTGTTCACTAACAAAGGGCTTCACAGAACAGCTGTATTTATACTGAGATTAAATTACACACAGGTGGACTCTATTTACTAATTAGGTGACTTCTGAAGGCAATTGGTTCCACTAGATTTTAGTTGGTATCACAGTAAAGTGGGCTGAATTCAAATGCACGGCACACTTTTCACATACAGTATTTATTTGTAAGAAAAATGCTGAAAATCATTTATCATTTTCCTTCCATTTCACAATTATGTGCCACTTTGTGTTGGTCTATCACATAAAATCCCAATAAAATACATTTATGTTTTTGGTTGTAACATGACAAAATGTGGAAAATTTCAAGGGTATGAATACTTTTTCAAGGCACTGTATGTCTCTCTTTTTTTTGGTCTGATATACAGACCTTTATGATATATAAACCTTTTATCCACCTCTAAGGCCCCTTTCACACTGGGGCGGTGCGGGCATCGGTGGTAAAGCAGCGCTATATTTTAGCGCTGCTTTACCGTCGTTCTAGCATCGGTATTCAGCCGCTAGCGGTGTGGTTTTAAACCCCGCTAGCGGCCAAAAAAGGGTTAAAACGGCCCGCAAAGTGCCGCTGCAGCAGCGCTTTGCCGGCTTTATAGCCGCGTTGCCCCATTGATTTCAATGGGTAGGAGCGGTGAATACACCGCTCCTTCACCGCTCCAAAGATGCTGCTAGCAGGACTTTTTTACCGTCCTGCTAGCGCACCGCTGCAGTGTGAAAGCCCTGGAGTGAAAGGACCCGCTTTTTTCAGGCGCTATACAGGCGCTATTTTTAGTGCTGTAGCGCCTGAAAAACGATTCAGTTTGAAAGGGCCCTAAATCTTAGAATTTGTTATTTCGAAAAAACAGTATAAAGGAAAAGAAGCGGTAAAAATGGCACTTGTGGGGTTTACCCAACCATTTTTGTGTATTGATATTTATTGGTTTTCAAAATCAGCAGTGTTACAGAGGTGTGTCCTATGTTACAAGCTTGGCGTAAAAAAAGCGTCCCTCTATCTCATTTCAAAGAGTTGGCTGGGATGCAGCGCTGTGCTGGCCCAATGCATCTGGTTGGAATCAGTTTCCACATTACAAAAGTAAACACAGACATTTATGCAGATTTCCTGTAGGTAATTTAAACATATGTACAGGTTT